>PVJL010000567.1:0-118153 GCA_004026885.1 Lyroderma lyra
CACCCCCGACCCCGGCCAATGGGAGGAGCCTACAGTGATGTACCCAATCTCTCTTCCAATGCTGAACAACTCGTGCTACCTGGAGCGTTGCAGTTGAAACGAGTGAACCCCGCTGACCCGGAGGGAGGGAGGAAAAGAGAGCGTTTCTGAGAGGGTAAGGTGTAGGGGTTTGAGAAGCGGATTCAAGCAGAAGAGTCAGAGTGAGGGGATTAGAGTTGAAGGGGCGGAGGACAGATGAGATACTGGGGTGCTGGGGGGGGGCGGTGAGAATGAGTTCAGGTCAAGGAGACTAATAAAATACACAGCTGGGCTCTTGAGCCACTCTCCTTGCTCGAGCCCGCTCCTACCTCTTTGGAGTGTACTTTCTCTTCAATAAACTATCTCTTTGTTTCACCACTAAAATAATAATAATAATAATAATACACTACTGGAAGACAAGTGCAGTAGACATCTAAACACGAAGGGACATACAAAGACTTATCAAGAAGACCTACTTGGGCATCAGGATGTCTGGCTTCAGGGCCCAGGTCAGTGACCTGGTCCAAGTCCTACCCTTTCTGGTAATGACATCACTCTCTCCATTTACAAATGAATGAATTGGAAGATGAACTAACATCTCCCTCCAATTCTGACATTCAACCAGTTTAAACCAGGTAATCTAATCCCAAATCTTTGTTGCCTTATGCATTTATTGGGTAGCTTCTGGAATCAGCTGCATGGAGGATTCAGAACTTAATGAGATGAATCTTTGTTCCCAAAAGTTCATAAATGGTGAGAGAAATAGAACCATGAACAGCTAACTCTAGGAAAGTGAGTGGATGCAGCAGTTTTAACTCACAAGGAGAAAAGATGGGCATTCCAGAAGGGGGAAGTTAAAGTGAGCAGAGAAATACCAATTGTTGATTCTGGATTATTTGCCTACTTAATTCAACAGATAATGGACAGCCACAGAAGATTTGTGGAGAAAGCAGTGAGCTGAGCAAAGCTCTTCATCAGGAGAATGAAAATGGTACCGGTGAATAAAATGGATAGGAGACTACATGGTAGCCTTCTGCTTTGAGTAAAAGACTCACACCTGAACTAAAATAGAAACAGTGGGAATGGAGAGGAGGGGATCAACTGCAGCAAGATTTAGGAGATTGACCCAACAAGATTTAGACACCTGCTATGTGAGAGGAGAAATCATAAAGAAGAAGGAGCCAAGGTTTTGGGGTCTCTTAATAACAGAAACAAGAAAGAACTATGGTTTACTAAAATCCTAAGGGAGAAAATAATGAGTTAGCTGGCTAACTGTGATTAAGATGATGGCAAATTTTCTAGAGAGATGTTCAGGAGGGAATGTAAGCTTGGGAATCAGGAAAGAGGTAAGGAGTAATTATGTGTAGTATATTGATACTCCTTAAACAAATAAAATTTCCACCTATTTATTTAAAAAGTATTTATTGAGTTCCTGTAATATACCAGGACATCTTCTACACACTGGGATACAGCAGTATAAAAAAAAATCCCTGCTCTCACAGAGCTTACATTCTAGAGAAAAATAATAATGGTGATAGGTATTAAGAAGAAGAATAGGGAGTTCCCTGATGGTGTAGTGGCTTAAGGCTTCGGCGTTGGCGCTGTCAGCGCTGCGGCCTGGGTTCGATTCCCAGCCAGGGAGCTACCCACATACCAAAAAAGAAAAAAAAAAAAAAAAGAAAGAAAAAGAAGAAGAAGAAAGCAGGGGAAAGGAGACAGAAAATGTCCATGGTTGAAATTTATAAAGGATAACTAGGGAAAAGTGACATCTGACTAAACACCTGATGGAATAAGGAAATGAATCATGCAGATACCTAAAAGAAAATGCCAGGCCAAAGGAACAGTAAATCAAAAGGCTCTGAGGTGGAAGCTCACCTTCTATGTTCTAGAAACAGTAAGCAGCCCAGAATGGCTGGAATGAAGCAAGCAAGGAGGAGAATAGTAGGAGATGAAGGCAGAAAGGTAACAAACAGCTAAATCACATACTGTCTTGTAGATCATTTTAAGCACTTTGGTTTTTACTCTAAGTGAACTGAAAGACATTGGCGAGTTTTTAACAGAGAAAGGAAATGATCTAACTTTTTAGCAGAATCACTCTAGCTACTACACCGAGCAAGAAGGACAAGGGTGGAGGCACTTAGAGATTATTACAGTAATCTAGGCAGGAAATAATAGTACTATAGACCAGAGTGGTAGCAGCAGTGGAAATGATTAAAAATGGTCAGGTTCTGTGTACATTTTAAAGGTAGAGCCATGAGAATTTACTCACAGGTTGGTTGTACAGTGTGAGGAAATGATAGGACTCAAGGAGAGCTTTAAGGTTTTTGACTAAAGTCAAATTCTTACAGGTTTGGCTAGAAGAATGAAAATTTCTGAGGAGAGCACCCGCTTTGGAGCATTGACAGGGCACTGGAAAAAGAAACAGAGACAGAGATGGCAAAATAGTGACCAGAAAAGTAGAAAACAAATCAGAAGCCTATGGTGGCATGGAGGTTTAGGAAGGAAAAACCTTTGGAGATTGTGCCTCTCCTCTCAAAGTAGGACTCCCTGAGATCAGAAACAAGCCTTCCCCATTGGACACAGATTTCCTGAAATTCCCCATCAACCAAGGTCTACTGATCCAAAAATATTTCTTTCTCTGCCTTTTTGCTTGAAGTGGGGACTAGGTTGCTGACCAGCTACTCTTGGACCAGCTAGCTGTGTGCCACCCAGCCCCCACAGAGGCAACCCATCCTTAGGTGATGGGAAGGAAGTAGGGACATTTCCTAGAAAAAATAAATACTTCTTCACCTTCCTAGGAGAGACTTACCAAGTCTGACAATTAAGTTTATGAACTTGCCGCCATGCACTTAACGTTGGCAGCACTGTACAAACAATTTGGTAAGGTTTCATAACCTTGGTATATCTGTCCCACAGCTGTGTTCATGTCAACATGTGGCAATGTTTTGCTGAGTGGCGTTCATTATTGTTGCTGCATGTTTTTGTGTGCCATCATGAGAATGTCAGAGCTTGAATTGGAGCAAAGAACAAACATTAAATGTCTTGTTAAACTTGGCAGAATGAAAGTGAAATCAGGGACATGTTAGTCCAAGTTTATGAGGATAATGCCATGAAGAAAATAGCAGTGTACAAATGAAACTTTTTTCTTAGAGGAGAGAAAGTATCACGGACGAAGGAGAGTCAGGGCAACCAGTAACAGCAGAACTGATGAAAACATTGAAAAATTTTTTGCATTGTGCATCAAAATCATTGGCTGACTCTGACAAGCATGGCAGACCAAGTAAACAATAGAAAAACAGGAAAAAAAATTTTTTTATTGTTAGACTTACTGGCATGACATTGGTTAACAAGAATTACATAGATTCCAGGTGTACAATTGCACAGTGCATCGTCTGTGTGTTGTATAATGTGTTCACCACTCAGTGTCAGTTCTCTTTCCTGATATCACCATATATTTGTCTCTCCTCCCTCCTCTCTCACCTCCTTCCTCTTCTCCCACCCCCTGCCCACCTTGTCCCCAGGTAACCACTAAACTGTTGACTGTGTCATGAGGTTTTTTGTTGTGTTTTTTGTAAAATCTTAACTGAACATCTCAGCATGAGAAAGGTGTGTGGAAAAATGGTCCTGAAGGAGCTCACCAATGAACAAAAGCAAAGGAGAGTTGAAGTTTGCCAAGACCTTTGGGAGAGGCAAGACGATGTTTTGGGCCATGTTATCACTGGTGATGCAACATGGGTGTACCAGTATGACCCGGAAACAAAGCATCAAAGTGCTCAGTAGAAGTCCGCCAATTCTCCATGACCAAAAAAGTTCAGTCAATCCAAATCAAGAATCAAACTGATATTGCTTACTTCTTTTGATATCAGAGGGATTGTTCCTTATAAATTTGTACCAACTGGATAAGCAATGAACCAAGTTTACTATTTAGCAGTGCTGAAAAGACTGAGTGAAGAAGTTAAATGAAAATGACCTGAACTTTTCACCAACTCATGGCTCTTTCATCATGACAATGCACCAGCTCACAGCGCACTGTCTGTGAGGGAGTTTTTAGCTGGTACCCAACTATATTGGAACACTCCCTCTACTCACTTGATCTGGCCCCCAGTGACTTTTTTCTTTGCCTGAAGATAGATAAAGAAAATATTGAAAGGAAGACTTTTTTTTTTTTGCTTTTTGGTATGTGGGCAGCTCCCTGACTGGGAATCGAACCCAGGCCACAGTGTTGACAGCGCCAACGCCGAAGCTTTAAGCCACTACACCATCAGGGTACTCCCCGGAAGGACGACATTTTGATGACATTCAGGACATCAAGGGTCATACGACAACTGCTCTGATGGCCATTTCAGAAAAGGAGTTCCAAAATTTCTTTGAAGTTTGGACTAGGTGCTTGCATCGGTATACAGCTTCCCAAGGAGAGTACTTCGAAGGTGACCATAGTGATAGTCATTAATGAGGTATGTAGCACTTTTTCTAGGATGAGTTTGCGAACCTAATTGTCATACCTCATATACTTGTCAGTTTCCAGGTGTAAATCCCAGTAGTAACTCACCTGTGGCCAGTCCTCTACTACCCGTGACCTCTGTCTATCCCCTCCCAGTGCACCTAGATGTTGTCAGCACACCTGCTGGTCTAGAAACAGCATTTTAGGCCACAGGGCACGAATTCACACTTCTCCCTCTTTTCCTACTCTTTTTCCTTCTCTTTCCCTTTATACACTAGACTTTAGGGAGTCTAAAAGCAGAGACAAGAGGAACAGAAAACCAGTTCTTCAATTTTTATTCATTTAGCATTAACTAAGTCCTGCATTAACTGTGTGCCAAGCACCATGTGTCTACAAAGATGTTCTCAAGGAGGTCAAGTGAGGGAATCAGACAGTTGTACAGATAATCATGGTACCTGGCAGATAATCACCTGAGTTTCCTAGGTAACACATTCCATGTCTGAGGAGTAGAGAAGAGAGAGTATTTAAGTGGACTTGAGAAATCTCCAAGAAGACTTCATGGAGAATTGAAGCATTTAAGTTAGGCCCTAAAGGACAGATAGAATGAAGGGTTCACGAAGCAATTAGAACAAAGCAGTTAGAGCAAGGGCATGGATGCAGGAAGATTCAAAGAAATTCAGTATCAGTAAGTAGAAGGAGATAAGCTGGGGAGACCAAGAGGGAAGAGGTTTGGTTGGGTTTAACAGTTCTAAGATTATAAATAAAGTCACTGGCATCTTTTCTCTGGTAAGTCCAAGAGAAAAGTCAGGATGAATTCTTAGAACCTTTGAGGTCAGGTTGAAGTCCTTTGCCCTTTCTCAGAAGCTCAAGGTTGCAATTAAGGACTCAGGTCTCTGGGTGACCTCTGAGGTTCCTTCTGATTCTAAGACCTATATGATGACCATCATATGAAGATGCAATTATCCTAATCATCATGAATGGATAAAGATTATTTCATATTCCAAAAGGATGAAAATGTAAACACATGAAACAACTCTAAAATATTAGAAGAGAATATGGAAGAATATTTTTTGAATCATGGTGAGAAGAGCTTTTCTAACCATGACACCAAATTCAGAAGCCATAAAGGAAATGGTTGACAGATTTTATAATGGCAAAACATCCACACACAAAGTGAAAAGATAAACTGGAAGAAAATATTAGTGACCTATATCACACGAAAAGGGTTAATTTCCCGAATACACAAAGACTCCCTAAAAATCATTAAGAAAAATAGAACAATTAAATAAAAAAATATGGATATAACTTGTTCATGAGGCAGTTCACTAAAGAAGAAACACAAAGAGCTATTGAACATATGAAAAGATGTTCAACATCACTGATAATTTTACTGAAACAAGTTCCATTTTTCACCTAACAAATTGGCAAAAGCTAAAAATGATTAGTTACATCCAATGCTGGTATTGATGGAGAAATAAGCATTCTTATACATCGTTGATGGCAGTATAAATTGATGAAACCTTGGAGAGTAATTTGGCAGTGACTGTCACAACAAATGTGAAGTAAAAAATCAAGTTGCTGAATATTGCTTATTGTATCCATGTTTGTAAAAAGAAAACAACTAGATAGAGTGCCAGATTTTGAGATATAGAGATATATATGTTTAAGCACAGATAATTATAAGAGACTGAAAGGATACACACTAAACTATCAGTCATGGCCCTGGAGAGAATAGGTCCTGCCTGGAAGCCAGTGGACAATAGGACTTGGAACCAAGAAAGGAGGGGAAGTAGGGAGTTTCCTGGTGGTGTAGTGGCTTAAGGTTTCAGCGTTGGCGCTGTCAACGCTGTGGCCTGGGTTCAATTCCTGGCCAGGGAAATACCCACATACCAACAAAACAAAACAAACAAACAAAAAAACAAGAAAGGAGGGGAAGTAGAAACCATGTAGAAAATAGCAACACTGCTAGAAAATGCTTCCACAGCCATACGAGGGACTTCTCTCTTCCTCCCACCCTTCAGTCTCCTGCCAGTGCCTCCCACTGATGGAATCTAGAAATACAGTTTTCAGTAGAACGGAAAATGGGTTTGAGAACAAATATGTAATGACCAACTTCAAAAAGTTAAAAAAAAAAAGTTACTGGGTAGTTCACAGAATCAATAAGTAGATGGAGAAACAGTATGGAAAACAGGAGAAAACATAGTTTAAAAAAACAACAGAAAGCATGGTGAGAGTCATCTTGTAAATGAGTAAAAGCCAATTAGTAAATAGTAAAAGACAATTAATTGTATTATTAATTTTTAAAACTTCTTTATTGTTAAATTTATTGGGGTGACATTAGTTAGTAAAAATTACATAGGTTCCAGGTGAACGATTCTATAATACATCATCTGTGTGTTGTGTTATGTGTTCATCACCCAGAGTCAGTTCTCTTTTCTATCACCATATGTTTGAGACACTGTCCCTTCTCTCCCACCCTCCTCCCCCTATACCCTCAGATTACCACTAACCACTAAACTATTGATTGTGTCCATGAGTTTTTGCTTCTTTGTTGCTTTCAGCTTTGTGTTCACAAGTGAGTGAAATCATATGGTCTTGGTTTTTGCTGTGTGGCTTATTTCGCTTTGCATGACGGTCTCAAGGTCCATCCATGTTGTCATAATGTCCCTATTTCATCTTTTTTATGGCTGAGTAATAATTCTATTGTGTATCTGTACCACAGTTTCTTTATCCAGTCATCTATCAAAGGACATTTTGCCTTTTCTATGATTTGGCCACTATGAATAGTGCTGTGAAAAACATTGGGGTACATATATCTTTGCAAACTAAGGTTTTCAAAATTTTGGGATAGATACCCAGAAGTGGGATTGCTGGGTCATATGATAACTCTATTCTTAATTTTTTGAGGAACCTCCATACTGTCATTATTATTTTTAAGTGGTATACTGAGCTAAAAGAGCCCTGTCCCTAGTAATTAATTTAGCTAATATAGTAACGTCTACTATACACCTATTCCTATGCTGCAGTGGAAACAATTAAATAAGATAAGGTTTCAGTCATCAAGAAGCTTAGGAAGAAGACAAACATGTAAACAGACAATTGCAATAGAGTGAAATAATCCCAATGAGCATCAGAACAAGGCCAGCCACTAGGCTAAACTGCTTTTGTGCAAGATAGAAAAAGTCACCCCTTCTGAGTGGATGCAATGCCAAGGTATATAGCTTGGCAAAGTAAGTGCACCTGGATTTCAGCCCTCTCTGGACCCCTCAGCCAGGCACTTCTGTGCAGAGCACATAGTGCACATCCATGCATGGCTGCCCTGCTTAAGGAAGTAGAAACTGGCACCTGTGGAAGGACAATAGTGGTAGCCTATGAGGATGTGCACCTGTGCAGCAGGAAGCTCTGAGAGCCCAGCCTCCTAGCTCAGAACATCATTAAAACCTCAAAGATTACATTTGCTGCTGGTATTGCTAACTATGACAAGGAGTTGGCAAAGAGAATTTCTGGAAATTTGGAAAGGCTCCTTTGGAAGGAAAAATTGACAGATGGTATTTACAGCTTTGCTTTGGTTCTCCCATCAGAGTGAATGCCAGATGTTTTCTTCTGGTTTCCAATGTACTGTGTGAGGCTCCTTTGCCCAAAGATTAATAAAAAAATTGAAATACACAGTTAAATGTGAACACATAAGCAAGTGAATCCTATGCCAGGTCGGCAAAGTTTGATTTGCTACTGTTATAAATCCAAGGTTTGTTGTTACCATTCTAGTCTTTTCTTTAAGTCACGTAACAGCATCGGTGGATTTATCTAGCCACAGGACACAACATTATTGGATATTAAAAGGATGTTTAAAGGACAAAATTGTAGACACAGTAAAGTGGTTGTTAGGGTTGAGGAAGGGGGATGAATAGGTGAAGTACAGAACATTTTTAGGGCAGTAAAATGATGCTGTATGATACTGTACTAGTTATTACATGACATTATGCATTTATCAAAATCCAGAGAACTGGGAGTTCCCTGGTGGTGTAGTGGCTAAGGCTTCGGTGCTGTCAACTCTGCGGCCTGGGTTCGATTCCCAGCCAGGGAACTACCCACATTAAAAAAAAAAAAAAAAAAAAAATCCAGAGAACTGTACAACAGAGAGAGTGACCTTAATGTAAACTATGGACTTTAGCTAATAATAATGCATGAATACTGGTTCATTAGTTGTAACATTAAATGTACTAAACCAATGCAAAGTGTTAATAATAAGGGAAAGAAAGTCATAATAGGGAGTTCCCTGATAGCATAGTGGCTTAAGGCTTCGGTGTTGGTGCTGTCAGCGCTGTGGCCTGGGTTCGATTCCTAGTCAGGGAGCTACCCACATACCAAAAAGCAAAAAAAAAAAAAAAAAAAAATAGCTGTAGGGCTGGGAGAATATGGGAACTCTCCCATATTCTCAATCTTTTCTATAAATCAAAATCATTCTAAAAAATTAAGTCTTAAGGATGTTATAGAAACATGTAAATATGCAAAGATGCTTATTAAATATTGCTAAGTTTAAAAAGGACCTACTAAATATACACAAGATGGTCTCATTTTTGTAAAATTATACATGACAATATAATTTTGAGTTTGAAATTCTGAAAGTACATATGCCACAATATTTATAGTGGTTAATGCTTGCTGGAAAAATTATGGGTAATTTCTAATTTCTTCATTTTGCTTGCTTATATAAAAAAGGCTTTTAAATGTCTTTTTATTACACAAAACACATGAATACTTTCCCATTGTAAATGATTCAAACAATAGAAAGTGTATTTTAGTACATTGTAATGTGTTCCCCAGATCTCCACTCTTCAAAACTGAAACATTCATTCCCCTAGCCGCTGGGAGTGTTAATGACTGAGAGCTTGCAATTAAGCATCCCACACAAATTTATTGGAGAAAAGCTGCTTAAAAGCATGCCATCTTCCCCAGGGCAGCCTACATTCAAAGACCCACTTATCCTGGCCCCATATAGGGACAATTCTGCAGGGCCATGCTAGCTCCAATACTCCACATGGAATAGACTGAGACTTTTTTGTGAATGCTTTGCACCCTAACTTCTCCTCCTGCCCAAACCTGCTTCCTTCACCCTCTCAGAATGATCTTGAAAGCACTCTCCATACACTTTCAGGATTCAAATCTATCTATCTGCTTCCTAGAGTACCCAATTTACAATAATTGGTGCCAAAAAAGCAAACTCTAAAATGCGATTTGGGAGTTGGATCACTCACCAACCTGTTGGCAATAAGGATACCATCACTAGTGGTAGGTAGAGCACACTAACTACTGGCATGTGATAGCAATGCAATTGTTAAAATTTTCACTCATGGAAAATTGAGATATTTTAGCCAAGGAAAGGAATGCAGGAGGAATGGAGGGCATAGTGAATCAGGCTTTTGAGAAGTAATAGGATGTTCGTTGTTGAGAATAATAAGTTGTAAAAAGACTGCAAAGGCTAAATGTGAAAGTCAAAGGGCCTTCTTAGCAACGTGCAGACTATCATCTCCTGCAGCCAGGTGACTGATAAACCTGCTGATGATGATCAGGCCCAGTACTTCATAAGATTTGCAGAGCTTCAGAGAAGTTGAATTCTCAACCATAACATATTGGCTATACCTGGGGTAGTCCAGATTGAAAATTATTGGAAGTGAGAGACATGGGATGTTAATATCTGGGTCTATCTACCTGAAAATCTTTTTTTTTTTTTTTTTTTTTTTAATGTGGGTAGTTCCCTGGCTGGGAATCGAACCCAGGCCGCAGCGCTGACAGTGCTGAAGCCTTAGCCACTACACCACCAGGGAGCTCCCTATCTACCTGAAAATCTTGAACCTCCAGTTTTCTCTGTACCTCTGGGCCTTTATAAGTAGCCCACTTCTTGATTAGTTTTCCCCCTTGCTTATAGCTGATGCAGAAATCTCTGCCTTACAAGGCATGCACCTCCCCATCTGGATCTATGCCAACATCCCAACCTGGCCATTGGACCAATAACTAGGATTAAGTAACAACACGAATGACCAGGACCTGATAAGGGAGAAAAGAGACTATACCTAGAGGAGCTGTAGAACATAACCAATATGTACTGACAGAAGCCAGGAGAAAATAAATAAGACTGCATTCTGAGAATTCTGAGGCTCATCTAAGTGGGGAGAAGTTGAATCTAAAATTAGATAAAGAAAAGGTTATCAGAATGGGGTCATTCTCTTGGGACACCGAATTTAACATCCTGGAAAAGACCCTGAGAGAGTGCTAACAAGTTGCTAGAATGGTTTATAAGAGCTTGGGAAAGCAATGGACCATAATACGAGAAATAGAAATGTCATAACTGCTACAGGGGAAGGTAAAATTAAGGATCAGAGGCTCAAAGAAGAGGAAAATTGAAGTGGATATAGCATGTAAAGCCAGAAAACTCACCAAATGTCTTATCCACATGAGGGTCCTAAGGAATGCTCTGGGGAAAAGGACATTGGCATCACTTATAAGCTCATGGTGGCTGCCTCTGCACTTTCAAATAGGGCTCCTTCATAGCAATAGAATGATAGGATCCCAAAATAATAGAGGCAAGATGATAGCACTTAACCATCAGAAGCATTATAGATGCAATTATTATAATGAGCTGTGAGGTTGGATCAGCAAGCCAGAAGGGCCTGATCTGCAGAGAGCTATAGAGACAGCTAATAGTACATGATGAACCTAAGGTCAAGATGGCCAACCTAGGGAGTTCCTGGTGGTGTAGTGGCTAGGCTTCAGCGCTCTCAACACCATAGCCTGGGTTCAACTCCCAGCCAGGGAACCCCCCACCCCCCGACACACACACACACACACACACACACACACACAAAGATGACCAACCTAGTAATCAAGAGAAATCAAGGCTAGATGATTAAGGGATCAAATCATGATTCATTGCCCAGTTTGTGGACCAGAACCAATTTTCAGACCTAGAATCCAATGACTGAAAAGAGGCCATGTCTCCAGGAGGAAGAATCCTGCAACACCATGGCAAGTGTATGTGGCAATGATAGAACCAACCCTTTCCCAAAGGAGTCTACTGTCATTTACTTGGGCAGCCATACACCAGGGAAAGAGGAATATTATCCAAGCAATTCAAGGACTGTTGTACACAGAGTCTGAGATGAAATTGCTACTAAGGGGACCCAAAACATCATCAGGGGTCCCCAGTTAGAATGGGGGCATATGAGACCTAGCTAACAAACAGAGTCTTGGCCCAGGTTCAGATCACAGTTAATCCACTATGTGCACAGACACACCCAGTGGTAATTTCCCCAATTCTCAAATGTATAAATAAAATTGAGATACTTGGTAGTCAATAGAACTACCACATTGGTCCCATGACCTGTGAAACAAGAGCTATAAGAATGGAGAAGGCCAACTAGAAATCAGTGACACTTTCTCTTTACCCAGTCAAGACAGTAATAAAAAACATTATGTCTTATAGGAAATGGTAGAGATCCATGGTGTTTTTTGTTTTTTGTTTTTTTTTTTGTTTTTTTTTTTTTAGTTTAAATGCATTTTATTTTTAGACAACCTACATGACATGTTTTTCTTAAAAAACAATGCCTCCACTCCAAATAAATCAAGGTCAAAATAAATAAAGACTCAAGATAACATCAGTCCCATCTGTCCTAGTCCTTGTGTGTGGATTGAAAAGCAGCAGCCAATTAGATGACAGGTAATGGATCCAAACTGCCAACTTTGTTAAAATTTTCCATTTCTCAACCATCCTTAAAGAAAATCATATATGAGGTCATACCTTCCTCACAGTAGTTCAGCAGAGCAAACCATGCCATTTGGACTCATGTTTTCACCAATAAAGTTTTCACCAATAAAGAACTGGTAGTTTTTTTATTATTATACATCAAGTTGACAATGCACTATAGAATTGTATGCCTGAAACCTATGTAATCCTTGCTAAAAGATGTCACCCCAATAAGTCTAACAATAAAAATGAATTAAAAAAATATTATATTGCTTTCCATTAAAAAAAAAAAAAAAAAAGAACTGGTAGTTTTTGAAAACAGCAAGAATGTGCTTGATTTGTTCTGCAGCCCCTGTTATGAAACGTTTTCTTTCTGGTCTCTCCTTATGTTTCCCTTTGATTGATTTCATGTAATCTTTGATATACTTCTTGTAGGCTTGTTTTGTGAATCTGGTTTCCTGCAAATGATGGTTCATGACAGTATCAACACCAGTGATTACTGTGCTTTCGCTACTTTCACTCTCCCGGCATTCAGCAGAGGTATTTCCACCAATGCTATCCTCTGTCCTACTGACCATCTTCCCCTCCACCACCAGGCACAGCCGTTCAGCAATCTCCTGGATCTTGTAGATGACGGAGAACATCTATCTCAACATGGCTGATGAGGTCCTGGTAGACAATCATGATGATGTGGCTGGAAGGAGACAGCACTGGCTTAGAAGGAGCTCGGAGCAAGTGCAGTGCAGCCAAAACTGCACTGGGGCAGAGGTGGCAGGGAGCAGGCAGAAAAGCTCAGTGATACTCTTACAGATTTAAAGAATGCAGAAGTAGTGGTCCCTGTCACATTTCCATTTGATTCGGCAGAATCCTAGACAGATTCTGAAGGATGACAGTGTACTATGGCAAATTCACAGAAGTAATAGTCCCAATTGAACCTGCTGTACCAGACTTAGTATCTTTGCTAAAGTAGATTTAACATTGCTTCAAATATGTGGTATATGACCACTGATCTGGTTAATGCATTCTTTTACATCCCGATCAGAAAGAAGGATTAAAAACAACTGTCATGGTCAATAGAATGGACAATAATATACATTTATAGTCCTGCTCTAGAGCTATATTAACTTTCATGCCCACTATCATAATATATTGAAGGAATGTGAGCCATCTGGACATAGTTCAGAACAACTCATTGGTCTCAATATTGAGAACAGAACATTAGTCTGACTAGATGTACAAAAAGCAGTGAGTACATTGGAAGTGTTTGTAAGACATCCCTGTGTTTCCAAAACTAGGAGATAAACCCTATAACAACTCCAGGACACACCACAATAATTAACTTTTGGGGGAGTCCAGTAGTTTGGAGAATGCTAGAACATTCCCTCCAAAGAAAAAGGTAAGTTATTCCATTTACCACCCTCCTCTCCCCCAACTAAGGTGACTTTGTTCATGAAGCAGAATTTTATTTCTCAATTGGGAATACCACTCCAACCCATAGACTGGACGACACAAATCGTTGCCAGCTTTGAATGAGGCCCAGATCAGGGAAGCTCTCAGCAGCAAGTCCATACTGGGGTATTAACGACCCTTCTGCTTGAGCCATACAATGGCCAGAAGCTATGGTAGATGTCATGAAGAGTTTATGGCAAGTCCCAGTAAAAGAATCACAATCTAGACCACTGGATTTCCAGAATAAAGATTTGAAATATGCAACAGAATTATGTATCTTTTGAAAAACAGTCCTTGGCGATGGTCGAGATGAAGTGCCTGACCATAGGACATCAACCACACAGACAGAACAGCCCATCATGAACTTGGTTTGTCAAACCCACCAAGTCATAAAGTCAGTTGGACCCACAAGATGGAAGTGGTACATTCAAGATTAGATACAAATAGAGCCAGAGGACACAAGTAAGCTGCGTGAGCAGGTGGCAAGACCCCCCCCCAGGTCACTCACTGCTCTTACATTGTCACCTCTCACTCAGCTTCTACCTATTGCAATATATGCTTCTGTGACCCAGCTAATAGGAAGTTAGCTGGGTAGGTGAGAGTATCAGCAGAAAATACTGTAGTTGCCTCATATAGTGGTGACCCTGAAAGACAGTGAATAAATAAATCTCCCCAATTGGTAAATTTTGGTTAATATACTATCTACTTTTGATGGAAAGAGAAGTGGTTGAAGGTTAGGATATATTAAGAATTGTGGAAAAAAAAAAAAAGAATTGTGGATAGTGCTAAGTGACTTGGTTAGTTAGTTAGAGGCCTTAAATGTGAAAGCTTAGAAAATCAGGAATAAGGAGGCCTCAGAAAGAAGCATTTGTATGGACATACAAGAAGTGGCATAAAGTATGAAGATCTTTGTATCGCATGTGTATTAGTTTGTTAGGGCTGCCATAACAAAAGTACTAAAGACTGGGTGGCTTAACATAACATAAATTTATTTTCTCATCTGGGAGCTAGAAGTCCAAGATCAAAGAGTGTGTCATTTTGGTTCCGTCTGAGGCCTCTCTCCCTGACTTGGAGATAGCTGCCTTCTTGGCAGGTCCTCACATGGCTTTTCCTCTGTGTGTGCACATCTCTGGTATCCCTTTGTGTGTTGAAATTTCCTCTTCTTATAAGGACACTAGTCAGATTGGATTAGGGCCCATCCTAATAACCTTACTGTAAACTTAATAATCTCTTTAAAGGTCTATTTCTAAATGTAGTCACATTTTGTGGTACTGTGAGTTGGGGCTCAAATATATAATTTGGGGTTGGGTGGGGGACACAGTTCAGTCCATAACAACATGTTAATGAATATCAGAGAAACTCTACTACAGAAGAGGCACTACATAACCAAGTAAAGAAAATGACTGGACCAGATGATAACAGTAAGCTTCTGTCACTGAGCAGCCCAGAAAAGGCACACTAGGCATATAAATAAAGCCATAGTGGCAGGAATGGAGGCATTTCGTGGGTGCAACAGTATGGATTCCCACTCACCAAAGCTTCCCTATTTCTCCAAATTGCCTATCAAAGAGATTTAATCAATTTACACTAGAACCAACAAGCATGGAGGTATCTATTTTGCTGTGCTTTTACCAACATTTTATTTTATTTTATTTTATTTTGGGGGGGTAGTTCCCTAGCTGAGAATCAAACCCAGGTCACGGCATTGAGAGCGCTGAAGCCTAGCCACCACACCACCAGGGAACCCCCTTTTATCAACATTTTAAATCATCACTCTTTTCAACTTTGCCAAAGGAGTGATAAATAGTTTTTCATTGGATTTTAATTTGTATTTCCTTGTATTGTGCATTTCTTTGTAGGGGTTCAGAACAGGCCTTCCCAAAATGTACCACTTTGGCATAGGAATTATTTTGAGCTGAAGGTAATCAAGACCCTGTGGGCTCATGAGAAAGTTATTCCTCTTCTTTAAAGAATTTAAATTTGAGGTCTTGCCCACAATAACAGTTAGCACCAGAAATAACTTTTTAAAATTATCTATTTAGGGGGTTTCCCTGGTGGTGTAGTGGCTAGGCTTTAGCGCTCTCAAAGCTGCAGCCTGGGTTCAATTCCTAGCCAGGCAACCGATCTCCCCCAACTCAAAAAAAATTAATCTATTTATGTGGCAGAACAAATTACTAATTATTGAACATCTATTCTTCTTTTTTTTTTTTTTGGTTGTTTATTGTTAAATTTATTGGGATGACATTGGTTAGTAAAAATTACATAGATTCCAGATGTACTATTCTACAATACATTGTTTATGTGTTATACTATGTGCTCACCATCCAGAGTCAGTTTTCTTTCCCATCACCATATATTTGAGACATCTGTTCTTCTTATCATTGTGCAATGACATTCTTCCCCTCTGAAGCCCCAAGCATCCCACCTCATCTTTAGCTCAGAATGTCATATATACCTCATTTTCCCTTTCTGTCTTTGAACCTGTCATGTATGTGTGGTCTCTGACTATTTCATGTATATGGGGTTCCCATACGTAGGTATGTAATTAAATTTGGTTATTTTCTCTTGCAATCTGTCTTAATGTCAATTTAATTATTAGACTAGACAGAGTTCCCTGGTGGTGTAGTGGCTTAAGGCTTCGGCACTGGCGCTGTCAACGGCTGCAGCCTGGGTTCGTTTCCCAGCCAGGGAACTACCCACATACAAAAAAAAAAAAAAAAAAAAAAAAAGAATATTAATTATTAGACCAGACAAAAGAAACTTGAAGGGGAGAGGAAAGTTTCTTCCTCCCCCATACTTGCATTTTATTGACCATTCATGAATTCCTTGCTATGATTCCTGCCCATTTTACTACTGGGTTGTTTGCCTTCTTCTTAAGTGTAAGATTTATCATAAATTCTATACATTAATTTTCTGTTAAATGTATTAGAAATGTAACTTGCCTTTTAAGTTTTATGATATATGTCTTTAGTTCCCTTTCGTTTCACTCTAACCCAATTAAATTAAATGGATTTAAAGTTTAACACAAAGGAGATTATAGCTTTCACTAAATGGAATAAATGCTACTGAACTTGCCCTCTGGTGATAAACAACCAGAAAAGTTTCAATTTTAGTGTATGTGCTGCCAAAGTGAGCACAACCACTAGAAAAGTGAACAAAATATGTGAAACAACTATTTTCAGACACTGGACTAATGAACAGTGTAGGACTATGACCCCTGAAAGAAAGAAAACAAAAAAGATGAAAGATGAGTTCAACAACACTTTAGCTTTTTTTGTTTGTTTTTTTGTTTTGTTTTTTTCTTTTTTGGTATGGGGGTAGCTCCCTGACTGGAAATCAAACCCAGGCCGCATTACTGACAGCGCCAGCGCCGAAGCCTTAAGCCACTACACTATCAGGGAGCTACCCACACTTTGGCTTTTTGCCTAGAGATGTTCTAGGCTTCAGCTAAGGGCAGGGGAACCCAAGTGGAATACAAGCAGCCTTGTTGAGTTGAGGAAGCAGAGATCAAATTTAAGGAGACTAAGACAGCTGAAATTTTCAAGGGAGAGTGCCAGAGAAGAAAAAGCTACAGGGAAAAAGAGAACCAGAAATGTGCTTAGTGGTCTCATTGAGTCTAATACTGAATAATAAGCCACATCTGAATAAGATAAAAAACTTCATAGGGTGGTCAAAGGACTTGTCAAAGATAAACAAAGCTGGATACTAGTTAAAGTGGTAAAGACATTTTAATCATTAATGTACTGTTGAAAATGGGGAGAAGAGTCCAGTGTGAACTGAACTGAACTTTGATTAGTACAGAGGTGACTAGGCATTTTAAAGAAAGAATGCGGGAGTGAGCAGGGGAAAGATCGGGGCCTGAGGAGAGTGAGGAAATTGAAAAATTACAAAGGGTTAGTCATTGTAAGTGCCAATTAAGCCAAATGTGTCTTTTAGGTGGCAGTTTCTAAGTTAGGATTCTATCCTTCCACAGAGACTGGGAGAGGAAGCCCTACCCTTCCTGGTGATTACATTTCAAATGGCTTTCAGGTCCTTGAGGAAGATACTTTGGAGTTATAAGAGATACAGATCCATCTCAAAGAGACAAAAGAAAGATTCACAATTGTAAGTGGTTTTTATTGAGTAAATGCTCTAAAAAGGGGTTGTCAGGGCCTATTGTCAGGTGTTCAATAGAACAAACAAATGCTTTTGGAAGCCTTGAACTTTCTCAGGCAAGCACTTTAAGGGGGTTATCCCAGGGTTGCAGCCTTGAGCTGTTAAAAACTAGGTAGTGTTTAAGACTTGTAAGGTGGGGCGAGGGGCTGGACAAAATAATTTGTGCTGAGACTCTGTGTTTTTTATTGGCCAAAACTGAGGCCTAAACAAGAAGCCTCAAAGAAGCCTCGCTGTAGTTTAGTCAAAAAGAGTCTTTGTTAAACTGTAAGAGAGCTGTCAGCTGAACAAGTCCCACAAGTTCCTACAAGGCTGGAGAAAGTTCAGTTTTCAACCAGCCAAAGAGGAGAGATCCCATTGAACACCTGGGGAATTTAATAGAGACCCTCCCAGAGGATCTCACCTTCAAGTAGGACTGAACTAGCCCTAAAGGCTACTATAGACTTGCTCTAGCAAATGTTAAAAACAAGCCTCAAAAGAATCAAGTTTAGGAGTTCCCTGGTGGTGTAGTGGCTTAAGGCTTCAGCGCTGGCGCTGTCAACGCTGCAGCCTGGGTTCGATTCCCAGCCAGGGAACTAACCACATACCAAAAAACCAAAACAACAACAAAAAAAGAAACAAACAAACAAACAAAAAAAGAATCAAGTTTATCAGAAAGTAATTTAATAGCAAGCCAAAACAAAAATTCAACACTAAAGTGAAAGAGAAAATCCAGACTCTCAACAATGTAAGATTCACAACCTCTGGCATGAAAGTTTTTAAAATGCAAAACATGCAAAGTATAAAAATGTGGCCCAGAACCAGAGAAAAAAATTAATCATTAGAAACATATGCAACAACATGGATGGACCTAGAGGATATTATGCTAAGTAAAATAAGTCAGACTGAGAAAGACAAAAACACCATATGATCTCACTTACATGTGGAATCTAAAGAACAGAATAAATAAACAAACAAAACAGGAATAGGCTCATAGATACAGGGAACAAACTGATGGTTGCTAGATGGGAAGGGGGTTTGGGGCAGTAGTTGAGAAAGATGAAGGGAGTAGGAAGTACAAATTGGTGATCACAAAATAGTCACAGGGATGTGAAATACAGTATGGGAATATAGTAAAAAATGTTGTAAAAATTATGTATGGTATCAGATGGGTACTAGACTTTTTGGGGGGATCACTTCATAAAGTATATAAATGCCTAGCCATTGTGCTGTACTCCTAAAACTAATATAAAGTAATATTGAATGTCAGCCATAATTTAAAAATATATAGTCATGGAATGTAAAGTACAGCATAGGGAATATAGTCAATGGTATAATAACTATTTACAGGTGAGGTGGGTAGTAGTAAACTTGTTGGGGTTATCACTTTGTGAGCTGTGTAAATATCTAATCATTATGTTGTTTTGTACACCTGAAAATAATAATTTAAAAAATAATAAATAAAAAGATAAATGACAAACATTAACTCAAGAAATAAAATGAGGGAGTTCCCTGGTGGTGTTGAGGCTAAGGCTTCAGCACTGTCAACGCTGTGGCCTGGGTTCAATTCCCAGCCAGGGAACTACCCACATTAAAAAAAAAAAAAAAGAAAGAAAGAAAGAAAAGAAATAAAATGAGTAACCTAAAAAAGAAACACATATAATGGAATTAATAGGCAAGGATTTTAAAAGAACCATTATAAATATTATTAACACGTTTAAATGTTTAAAGTGTGAACATAATAGAGAGATGGAAGACATAAAAGAAAAATAAAATGTTTCTTCTAGAGATGAAAAACTACACTATCTATAAAAAAAATCTTACTGGATGATCTTAATAGCTGATTAGAAACTACAAAAAGGAAAGATCAGTGAAATTGAAGACATAGCTATAGAAATATCCAAAATAAAACTCAGGGAAAAAAAGGACCGGGGAAAACAAATTAACGGACTCTCACTGTTCCGTGAGACAATACTTAGTATTCTAACATGTATGTATTATAAATGGAGTTTCAGGGAAGAGTCAGGAAATTTTTTGAATATATAATGTCCACATTTTCCTAAATTTTCTGAAAAACCACTTGCCATTAGATGTAGGAAGTTCAATAAATCTTAATCAGGATAAAGACAAAACCACACCAAGGCATACCACTAAAAACTGTAATATAAAAAAGAATCTTAAAGGTAGTCGGGAAAAAAAGAAAATACACAGGAATAAATATAAGAAAAAGCAAATATTTTCCATCTGAAACTATGCAAGTCAGACAATGGAATGACATTGGTAGAGTGTTGAGTGAAAACCTAGAATTCTCTACTCAGAAAAAGTATCTATCAAAAATGAAGAAAAAATAGCACATTTAAAAATGGTTATACATGCAATGGAATATTATTCAGCCTTAAAAAAGGAAGGAAATTCTGACATTTGCTAAAACATGGATAAACTTTGAGCACATTATGCGAAGTGAAATAACCTAGTCACAAAGGACAATATGATGTGATTCCACTTATATGAAGTATCTAGAGTAGTCAAATTAATAGAGATAGAAAGTAAAATTATGGTTGCCAGGAGCTGGGGGAAGGATGGAATGGAATTTCAGTTTTGCAAGATGAAAATGTTTTGGAAATTGTTTATAAAACAATATGTGGGGAGTTCCCTGGTGGTGTAGTGGTGAGGCTTTGGCGCTCTCAATGCTGCGGACTGGGTTCGATTCCCAGCCAGGGAACTCCCTCCTCAAAACAAACAAACAAATAAATAAAAATAAAACAATGTGCATAGAGACAAGAGGGCGGGTGGAAGATTAAAAAATATAGTAAATAACTTAAACAATGTGCATATACTTAACACTACTGAGCTGTACACTTAAAAATGTGTAAGGTGGCAAGTCTTATGTTACGTGTACGTTACCACAATTAAAAATAAAAATTTTTAGGAATTCCCTGGTGGTGTAGTGGTTAGGCTTCAGCGCTGTCAATGCTGCGGCCTGGGTTCGATTCCCAGACAGGGAACTACCCACATAAAGAGAAAAAAAGGAGTTCCCTGGTGGTGTAGTGGCTTAAGGCTTCAGTGCTGGCACTGTCAACGCTGCAGCCTGGGTTCGATTCCAAGCCAGGGAATTACCCACATACAAAAAAAAAAAAAAATTTTTTTTAAATGGTTAAGATGGGCAATTTTATGTTATTTTACTATAGGGTTAAAAATAAAAAATTAATTATAAAAGGAAAAATAAAGTTTTTTTTCAAACAAACAAAAGCTGAGAGATTATATTAATTGTAGATATACACTACAAAAACTGTTCAAGAAAATTATTTAGATAGAAATAGGATGGTACCAGGTAAAAATTTAGATCTACATAAAGGTTAAAAGAGACCCAGAAATGGTAAATGCGTAGCCATAAACAGACGATATCTTATTTCATTTTAAGATATATTTAAAAGATAATTGACTATTTAAATAAAAAATATAGGAATGTCTTTCATAGTTTATAACATGCAAATATGATGTATTAAAATAATAGTACAAAGAACAAGAAGAGAAAATGAAATTACTGTATACTTTTATAAGGTTCTTGCATAATGTGTAAAATGAGTATGATGCTATTTGAAGGTAGAGTGTGATAAGTTAAAGTGGTATACTATAAAACCTAGAGAAATCAACAAAAATATTTTAAAAAGAGATAGGACCAAAAAATCAGTAAAGGAGATAAAATTGAATAATACTCACTCAAAAAGAAGGCAGGAAAAAGATTGAGAGAGGAGGAGAAACAAGGAAGACAACACGCGGGACAAACAGAAGACGAATAACAATCTGGTATGTTTAAACAGTATCAGTAATTACATTAAATATAAATGGGCTAGAGCTTCCACTACTGGCATGAAAATATGAGGATCTCAGTTGAAGCTGGTGGAAATTATTTTTTTAAAATCATTTAAAGTCTCTGGAAATGGCCCTAAGAGCATAAAGCAAATGAAAAAAACATTTATTCAAAAAGTTCTACTAAAACTCAGTGAAAACTTAGTCTGTAGTCTGTGAACCAAGAACCTCACTCTTGGTCTCCCACTCCAAGTTCAGTGAGGCAAAAATTACTCCAGACTGGTACAATAAAAAACATAGCAGAGGTTCCCTGGTGGTGTAGTGGCTAGGCTTCAGTGCTCTCAATGCTGCAGCCTCAGTTCAATTCCCAGCCAGGGAACCACAAACAACAACAACAACAACAAACAAAAACAAAAACAACCATATACTGTTCCCTTGCCCCCAGCTCCCAGTCAAAGAGCCATCTTCTTAGAAGGGACAACACATTTTTCATTCAGCCCACAGCTATCCATTGCTGAGGCTAAGTTCTGGGTGAGGGCAGCCAAAAGGTGAGAATTCCCTTTCTTTGTCCAGACCCCATTCATTGGGCATTGTGCATATGAGAATATTGGGACCCAGATTGCCCTTGGAGCTCATGGGCAGGGATTCCAGACAGAGAGGCAGACCAAGAAGATTTGGACCTACTTCCTCCCTTTATCCACCAAGCATTCAGCTCTGAAAGTAAGATATCACTCAGAGAGAAGTACAGAATTGACCCCACCCCAGCACCAGAGAAGTGGCTCGGAGATTTTGACAAGGGGAAAAGCAGGCAGCAGAACACTGAGTTCCAATCCCTTCCCAAAGGAATTGATTTCATTTGCAACTAAGTACGGAGAAATTCAAGGAGTGCTCTAAAATCAGTGAAAGTGTGGCAAAAGGCAAATGGAAAAATAATGATTTTTTTGGCAATAGGCTTAGATATAGGCTAACTAATATACCAGAGAGAAATAGGAAAAAAGATAACTGGAAAGATCTCTCCTTGGGTTAGAACAAATCTCCAGCACTGACCTATCCCCGCAAAGGAGCCCAAATTTGATTGGATTACTCTGTGAAGCATTTACACTCTAGCATTATTAAAAAACAGAGCAAAAAACCAGCAGAAAATTAGTGAAATTTAACAGTTGAGTGTGGTCAGAGAAAGTCAAAGAGAGTGACAAAAAAGAAGAAAAAGCAGGGAAAAGAAATTGCCTATGAGAGTGACCAGATGTCAGATTTAATTGACAAGGACTTCAAAGTAACCATTATAAATATATTTAAAGAACTAAAGAGAGGAGCAACAAAATGGCAGCATGAGAGGGACTCTGCCCTAAGCCTTGGGGTCAGTCCTGTATGCTGGTCTATCAGACTATGCTGGTTGTGGGCTGAGAAATGCGTGTGCAGCCTGATCTTCCATTCTACTTCCAGCTGGAAGGGGTTGCCCTGCAGCTAGCTCCTCCTGGCCCTTTCCCACCTCACTCCTTCTCCTCTTGGAACCAGAGTGAAGTCTGGCTGCTGCATCTCTCTGACCTGTTCTACACCTCCTGGGGGCCAAAGTGAGGTCTGGTTGCGGTGTCTCCCACCCCACCTCTGGGACTCCTTTTCTCTGTCCTGTGGACCAAGTGAGGTCCACAATGCTCTCTGGCCACCTTCTTCCTCCTTCCTTCCCCATGATTAAAGAAAGGAAGGAAGGTATGATGACAATGTCACATCAATTAGAGAGTATCGATAAAAAGATAGAAATCATAAAAAAGAATCAAATGGAAATTCTTTAGTTGAAAAGTATAACTTAAAATTTAAAATTTTCTAGAGGGGTTCAACAATAGATTTGAACTGCCAAAAGAATAATTAGCTAACTTGAAGTCTGGCTGTTTATCATAAAGTTAAATGTACACTTACCATATTACCCAACAATTCCATTCCCAGATATTTACTTTAGAGAAATGAAAACATGTCCATACAAAGACTTGTACATGAATGTTCTTAGCAGCTTTATTCATAACAGTAAAAAAACTACAACCACCTTAAATGTTTATCAATAGGTGAATATACAAATATGGGATCCAGTGAAATACTACTCAACAATAAAAAGGGAATGAACTACTGATACTTACAACAACATGAATAAACCTCAAAAATATGTTGGATAAAAGAAGTAAGATTAGCATGTGAAACTAATTTTTAAAAAGTTAAAAAAAAGGTTAAAAAGAGTATATATTGTATGATGGTATTTATATGAAATTCTAGAACTGGCAAAATGAATCTATAGTGACAGAAAGCAAATCAATGGTTATTGCGGGGTAGGGATAGCAGTGGAAATTGACTGCAAAGGTTTACAAGGGAATTTTCTAGAGTGATGAGAAGTTCTATATTTCTGTATTTGATTGTGGTGGCAAGTATATATCTGTCAAGTCTCTTCAAACTATATAATTTAAAATGTGTGCATTTTATTGTATTAAATTATACCTCAATGAAGTTGATTTTTAAACACTTTGTTGAAAAGAAGTAGTAATCCTTGGAGAAGAGGTTGATTGTATTTCTGTGGCAGGGAAATTACACAGTGAGCTTAGGATATGTTATGTAGAAAATCAAGAAAGATTTCAAAAATCCATGGAGTTATGTCAAAAGTTTACAGGAGTTATCTTAAAGGGATTCCTACTGGCAAAAAAAATGGGTCCATTTGAGAACTAAAAAAATAATTGCTATTGAACAAAACATGTTGAATCTTTTAAAATCCGTAAGTACAAAATGGTTTTCAAATAGACAAAGCCAAGAAAAAAATTTTTTTACCTTTTGAAATAGCTACAAATTAAGCAGAATTAAACATTTATCATACCTTCCTGGTAGTAACTGTATTTCATTGAAATTAAATTCCCCAAGTTTATGAGAAAACATTTTTTTAATCAAAAATAGTGTGCTAACAAAGGTGTACAAAATAAAAGAACTTGAAAACTCATCACTTTCCAGCACTAGTTAATTATATTATTAATTCAGGCAAAGATTATTAATTGGTGCTAATCATTAGTGACTTCTTGATAGAGAAACAGGCATTTGAATGTCCAAAACAACTCCACTCAGATGACTTTCAGATTACAAGGTAAAGAAAAATGTAGTTTTCTAGTGGAGGAATCTAACTGTCACTTCCTTTGTCCAGTGGCTGAGCTACATCTAACTCTCATTAATGGTGGGACAAACCAGTGTTTTTCCTTAGGAGGTGAAGGGGGTGAATATACAATATCACCCATGATGGATTTTGGTTCAAAAGGTTAACCTTGAACTAATCAAGCCTTTAAATCTAACTTTCACTTATAAGAATTAAGATAAAAAACAAATTAAATGACCAAGTAAGCAATCAGGAAAATTCAGACAATGGGACATTCTATAGGAAAACTAGCAAATTTTATGTTGTATAGTTTTTTTGGTTTTTGTTTTTACCAAAATAAAATTTTAAGAAACTACTCTGATGTGGGATGCTGATAGTGGGAAAATGTGGAGGTGCAGGGCCTATATGACCACTCTCTGTACTTTCCACCAAATTTTGCTGTGAATCTAAAACTACTCTAAAACATAACGTCTATTTTAAAGAACACTCTTTTAGATTTAAAAAGGCTTAAGAAATATAATCAGATTCATTGGATCCTACTTGGGACAGACTACCTGTACAAGTCATTTTTGGTACAACTGGAGAAATCTGAATGGGAATTGAGAATTAGATCATTTTGGCTATGTAAGAAAAGAGATTGGAAATGTCTAAAATTACTTTAAAATACTTCATCATAAAAAAAAATTGAATTGAGGAGATGCAACAAAATGGTGGTGTGAGAGGGACCTCCAAAAAACTCCTCTGGAGATTACAACTAAGAAAACACCCATACCTCAACCAAGGTACACAATCCACAATCACAACTAAGAAACCCACTCGTGGCATTAAGGTACCTGTAGGCAGGCAGAGGGTTAAACAAAGGAGAAATAAAAAGAAGCATGGGGATGGCCACGCAAGTCCCTACTTGGAACTCTACCACTGAGGAGGGAGGAGGAAGAAGGCAGTGGGAGAGCACTCTGGGCCTCACTTGGTCCATGGGACAGAGGAAAGGGGGCCCACAGGCGGGGTGTGAGATATCTCACTCACTTCACTTGGGCCCCAGAAGGTGCAGACCGGTCTGCAAAATGCAGTGGCCAGATTTCACTATGGTTCCCAGAGGAGGAGGAGCAGCTGGGTGGTGAGGAGCCGAAGCACAAATGCTCTGGCTGGGAAGGAGAAGAAAAGAGAGGGCTGTGTGTGCATTTCTCAGCCCACAACCAGGATGGTTTGAAAGATCAGCATGCAGGACTGACCCCAAGGCTCAGGAGAGAATGTGAGCACTGGGCAAACTGAGAACAGAAACGCGCAATCACACCCAAACTCCCTGCATGACCCCTGGAGCCACAGGGAGAAAACAAAGCCACAAATGCTCCTCCCCCACAGACCTCTGCCTGCTCCGTATCAGCAGCAAACAGCAAAGAAACTGCAGCTGGTAGGGTCCAGAGAGGCTGCAAATATGAGAAACTAGAGAATTAAAGAAATGGGGACAGATGACCCATCAGAAACAGAGCTCAAAGCAACGATTATAAAAATGCTTAAGGAAGTGAATGATAATTTCAACAGGGAGATAGCAAGCATTAAAGAAGACTGACAAACCATTATAAAGGACTAGAGTGAGATAATGACTACATCAACTGAAATGGAGAACAGAATAAAAGTCACTAAACTAGACAGAAGCGCAAAGCAGTGATTTGCAGGAAAAAAACAGAAGAAAACACCCAACCAGAACAGACAGAAACTAATATCCAAAAAAATGAAGATGGATTGAGATTCCTCTGAGACTATATTAAACATAAAAATATTAGAATAATAGGTGACCAGAAGGGACAGAGGAAAAGCAGGGGATAAAGAAATTATTTGAAGAAATAATGACTGAAAATTTTCCTAACCTGGTGAAGGAAATAGAAATAAAAGCCCAGGATGCACAGAGAATCCCAAACAAGATGACCCCAAAAAAGAACACACCAAGATACATCATAATGAGAATGGCGCTTTCCTTTCGGCGGCACGAAACGGCAAGATGGCGGTGCAAATTTCTAAAAAGAGGAAGTTTGTTGCTGACAGCATCTTCAAAGCCAAACTGAACGAGTTTCTCACTCGGGAGCTGGCTGAAGATGGCTACTCTGAAGTTGCAGTCTGAGTTACACCAACCAGGACAGAAATCATTATCTTGGCCACCAGGATACAGAATATTCTTGGTGAGAAGGGCCAAGGGATCTGGGAATTGACTGCTGTGGTTCAGAAGTTTGGCTTCCCTGAGGGCAGTGTAGAGCTTTATGCCAGAAAGGTGGCTACAAGAGGTCTATGTGCAATTGCCCAGGCAGAGTCTCTGCGTTATAAACTCCTAGGAGGCCTTGCTGTGTGGAGGGCCTGTTATGGTGTGCTGCGTTTCATCATGGAGAGTGGGGCCAAAGGCTGCGAGGTTGTGGTGTCTGGGAAACTCCGAGGACAGAGGGCTAAATCCATGAAGTTTGTAGATGGTCTGATGATCCACAGTGGGGACCCTGTTAACTACTATGTTGACACTGCTGTGCGCCACGTGCTGCTCAGGCAGGGTGTGCTGGCTATCAAAGTGAAGATCATGCTTCCTTGGGACCCAAGTAGTAAAATTGGCCCCAAGAAGCCCCTGCCTGACCATGTGAGCATTTTGGAACCCAAAGATGAGATACTGCCCACCACCCCCATCTCAGAACAGAAAGGTGGGAAACCAGAATTGCCTGCCATGCCTCAGCCAGTACCCACAGCATAACAAGGTCTCCTTGCAGCTGGATCTGGAGTCTGGATGTTGCCCTATAAAGAAAGACCTTTAATAAAATCTTTTTGAGGGAGTTCCCTGGTGGTGTAGTGGCTTAAGGCTTCAGCGCTGGCACTGTGTCAACGTTGTGGCCTGGGTTCAATTCCCAGCCAGGGAACTACCCACATACAAGGAAAAAAAAAATCTTTTTGAAAGCTAAAAAAAAAAAAAAAAAAAAAAAAAAAAAAAATATATATATATATATATATATATATATATATATATATATATATATAAAATGAAAATGGCAAAAGTTAAGAAAAAAAAATTCTAAGAACAGCAAGAGAAATGCAAGTAGTAACTTTTTTTTAAATTCATTTTTATCGTTAGATGTATTGGGTGACATCTGTTAGCAAGGATTACATAGATTTCAGGCATACAATTCTACAGTGCATTGTCAACTTGTTGTATAATAAGTTCACCACCTAATGTGACTTCTCTTTCCATCACCTTATATTTAGCTTCCCCCTCTCCTCTCCCACCCCCTCCCCTTTCTCCCCTCCCTAACCCACTCGTCCCCAAATAAACATTAAACTATTGATTGTGTCCATGGGTTATTTGTTTGTTTGTTCATTTCTTTTCTCTTTGTTGCTTTCAGTTTTATATTCCGCATATGAGTGAAGTCATACGGTTCTTTGTTTTTTCTGTCTGGTTTATTTCACTAAGCATGATGATCTCCAGGTCCATCCATTTTGTTGCAAATGGCAGTATTTCATCTTTTCTTACAGCTGAGTAATATTCCATTGTGTGTATGTACCACAGCTTCTTTCTCCAGTCATCTGTCACAGGGCACTTTGGTTGTTTCCATGTTTTGGCCACTGTGAACAGCGCTGCGATGAACATTGGGATACATAAGTCTTTGCGGACAAACATTTTCAAGTTTTTCGGGTAGATCCCCAGAAGGGGGATTGCTGGGTCAAATGGTAACTCCATTCCCAATTTTCTGAGGAACCTCCACACTGCCTTCCACAGTGGTTGTACCAATTTGCATTCCCAGCAAGTAGTAACTTATAAAGGAACATCCATTCAATTCTCAGTTGATTTCTCACCAGAAACTACAGGCCAGAAGGGATTGGCAGTAAATATTTAACATGATAAAAACCAAGGATCTACAACCAAGAATAATGTATTCAGCAAGGCTAGCATTCAAAATTGAAGGACAGATAAAGAGCTTCTCAGATAAGGAAAAAAAGAAAGAAATACATCACCACCAAACCAAAGCAGTACTACAAAGAATGTTAGATGGACTTCTTTAAGATGGGAGGAGGGTTGGGAGAGTGGATGAAGTAAGAGAAAGAGAAGGAGAAATTTAGTTTGATTGTTGACATAAAATCAAAAACAACAAAGAAACAAATCAGTAGTTACCTGAGGAGGAGGAGAGGGGGGAGGAAAAGAGACAGGGGCACAAATATATGGTGATGAAAAGAGGACTGACTCTGGGTGATGAACACATAACACAACACATAGAAGATGTCATGTAGAATTGTACACCTGGGACCTATGTAATTTTTACTAATCAATGTCACCCCAATAAATTTTTTTAAAAAAGAAAAACATTAAAAGGGGAAAAATCATTGACTAAAATCTACAGAAGTTTTAAGAGAAATGTTCATTTGTTCCTAAAGTAATTACTTCCTTGCATAAAATCATTACAAAGTTAAATTTTTAAAATTTAAATGATTGGCTTAAAAAATAAAATTATTAAATACTGTGAAAATATGCAAGTTTTTCTGAAGTGTGCTCTTGATTAATTTTACTTTTGAACAATATTATCACTATAGATTAATTTTTTCACCATATTTAAATATATTAGAACTTATGGAAGGAAAGAAGTGTTGAAGGAACATTGTAGGTCAATGCATTTTAATAGAATTAGCACTATGAGCTCAAGCAGAAAAAAAAAATAGATGTAAAATTTAATGGGGGAGTTCCCTGGTGGTGTAGTGGCTAGGCTTCGGCGCTGCCAACGCTGCGGCCTGGGTTCAATTCCCAGCCAGGGAACTACCCACATTAAAAATAAATAAATAAATTTAATGGTACCAAATTATAGCAATTAAGTGTCCTCGTTTATTTAATATTTTTGTCTTTTTTTATTCTACTACTAATTTTTTAGATTACTACTTTTTATTAAAGAAACACTTTATCATGAATATGATTTTAAAAATTAAGTAGTATAAACAGATATATAGTGAAAAGTAAGTCTCCCTCTCACAGATACCCCTAAACCCAGTGAAATGACACTATCAATTTTTTATGTAAACTTCCAGAAATATATATCTTTTTTACACAAATAAAAGCCTATTACCTATAATACACTATATATTTTTTCTTTCTTTTTCATTACTGTACATTATATCTTAGAGGTCATTCCACATTAGCACATTCTACCTTATTCTTTTCTAACAGTTTCAGAGTACAGTGGACTCTCAGTTAACCAGCACCCATGCTGGATAAATGTATTATTTCTTTGATTTTTGTCGGTTGCTTGAGAGTGCCAGTTGCTAGAGTTCCAATTAACGCAGAGTCTACTGTATTTCATTTTACTTATGTATCAGAATTCTATCCATTCATTAATTCAACAAGTATCTATCTTTTGTGCATCTACTATGTGCTAGTGAGAAAGCAAATACGTGGGGAGGGGGACACTTAGGGAATGGCAGGTACAAAGGTCTAAGACAAGAATGCACTTGGCATGTTCAAGGAGCAGCAAGGCCAGTGTTGGTGAAGAGCAGTGAAGGAAGATGAGAGTGGAAGGGAATGAGGTTGGAGAGATGGGCAGGAGCCAGATCATGCAGAGTCTTACAACGTCAGTTACTTTAAATGTGATGGAAAATCCTTGAAGGGTTGAGCTGGGGCGTGGTATGATCTATTTTTTAAAAGGATCACACTGGCTCTTGGATGGTGAATGGATCATAAAAGTGTAATAGAGAGCATTAGGGAATGATTATATATGAGTAGTCTGGGCAAGAAATGAGGGTAGTTTATACTAGTGAAGTAATAGAGAAAAGAGGTGATCAGGTTCTGCATGTTTTATTATTATTATTATTATTTTTTTTTTTTTTTTTTGCTTTTCGGTACCTGGGTAGCTCCCTAACTGGGAATCGAACCCAGGCCGCAGCGCTGACAGTGCCAATGCGGAAGCCTTAAGCCACTACACTATCAGGGAACTCCCTATCTGCATGTTTTAAATGTAGACCTGATAAGATTTGCTGATGGATTGGCAACATCAACTGAATCAATAGTCTAGAACTAATTCCAGCCAAAATACAACAGAAGTCCACTGTTTAGGTTGCCCTGAAACACTGGAATATTCTATATGTCGGGTGGACATGAGAGTATGGGAGATTGCTGGGAGTAGATAAGCAGGTAAGAGAGAATTTTAACATTTATTAAACATCTGTGCAGCAGTTAGGGTTCTGAGGTTGCAAGTTAACAGAAACTGACTCTAGCTACCGTGATATAGAAAATGGGAGTCATTGGAAGGACACAGGGGTGCACACAGCCTTGAAAAAACAGTTATAGCACCAGATCTTAGAAAAGACAAGAACAAAGAAAGAAAAAAAATAAAGAAAGAAAAGACAAGAACAGGGATCTAGATGGCAAGAACTGCTGGAGAGTTCAGGGTGCCACCTGGATGAATCAGCTCTAACCATTTTCCCTCTTTGTTTCACTCTGTGAAGGATTCAAATTATAGGAAACAAGGGTCTGGCTGGCCAAAGTTGGGTCACATGCCCACTTAGCCTGGGCAATAGGGCACCTTGATTGATTGATCCACCAAAAAAGTGCAGCAGGGGAATTGTAGTTCCGCAAAGATAAATCAGACTATACTACTAGAAAAAAGGAAATTAGGTATTAGGACAGAAACAATGGATTCCACCACAAATTAGCATGTGTTTTGCATAGACATGTATCATCATCTCATTTACTCCTCACAATAACCCTCTGTGATAGGTATGAACATCTCTCAGAAAGGCTCAGAGAGGTTATGAAATTTGCCCAAGATCACTAAGCAACTAGGCAGCATAACAAGCATTTAAATTCAGGTCAAAATCCTGCTTTCAGAATTCATGCTCTTTCTGTTACACTGTGGTAGATTACATTTCTACTATCCCTCAGCTTTCCCATCAGTAAAAAAGAAGTAAATATTTGCTGTGGGTCTCCTGAGTAGATTGGATATCCCAACTAATTCAGGATTGCAGAACAGCCAGGGCTCCTTGGAAGTAAGTGGCCTCCTATTTCTTTTATTTTTTCTGTCATTGATTAGAAGAAAAAAATGTATGGGGCAATGAAAAACATAATAGTAGCCATTTTTCAAATGATTCATATTTCCTAAGCATAGTGTTTTATACACATCTTTGCATTTAATTATCTTAATAGTATCATAAGGCAGATAATATTATTAACCCAATTTACAGTGAGAGAAACAGGTAGAGAGGGGTTATCGCCCAGCATCACTGACTTTCAAATCCAAGTCCTTCTGACTCCAAAATAGATGCCCCAAACCACTACGCCGCACAATCCATCTGGAGTTCTCTTGTCCTTTATGCATTGAAGCTGGAGGACCGTCACTTTGCCAGCCACCCTTGATGAGAGGAGGTGATCTCAGTTTTCTCACCCGCATAATTAGGGAGTCAGATTTGCTTATCTCTGACGCCTCTCTAACTCCGATTTCTGCTTGCACTGTCAAGGCAAAAAGAGTTGAGTTCTGTGTTGTCGGAGTCACTTAAAAAGATTGCCTAAAATTAACATTTGTATAGCGCTTTATCGAGTGCTTCAGACACTGATTCCTCGGACTGTAGGGGTTCCTGCCCAAGTATCTCCAGGCTTCCAGAAACAGCCTGTAGGTCACGTGATCAGAACTTTCGTGATTCTAACCTGGCCAATAGATTTACCAGAAAAAGGAGTGTTTCCAGCTTGGTGAGATTGGAAAGGAAAACTCTGAGCTCATGCTGTTTCCCTAGGGATATCACACTCAAAAGCACAATGAGGTTCTTGTAAAACACAGAGGGAAGAGCAAGTTTCGCTTAATGGACTTGTGTGTGAGCAACCCGTAGATCTGAACCAAGAGGTAAATAAGGGGACCCTCTGGAAGGTTAATGGGGGAGGTGGGCTGCAGATTAGTCTGAGAAATGGCTGGATTGAGTGAACAGTGATACATAAGAAAGAGAAGTTGGGAGTTCCCTGATGGTGTAGTGACTTAAGGCTTCGGCACTGATGCTGTCAGTGCTGCAGCCTGGGTTCGATTCCCAGTCAGGGAGCTACCCACATACCAAAAAGCAAAAAAAAAAAAAAAGGAGAAGTTGATAAGAAAAGCATTCTTTGTTTTCTACTCCTTTTGGCCTCCTGTTTACCTCTATTTTATTTCTTCTCCACATGTTTGGGAGAATAGGAAGGAGTAGATGAAGTTAAAGGAAATTGCTGCTCAATGGCCAAAAAAAAAGCAATAATTTAAATCACTCCTCTTCCCAAACAGCTCACAAATTAGTTTCTAGATGGTAAATGGGAATCTGAAAAACCCATTTTTGCTCCTGATTTTTCATTATAGGGAATAAATTTCAAGCAAGTCAATATATTACCATTACTAGAATTTTGTTACAATGTCATTAGTCTATGTTTAAATGTAGAAAAGACATATTCCCATACTCACCCTATGACTCAGCGTTGAACTTAAGTCCAGTCTGCAAAAGGGAGATAAAGCTGCCAAAGCCTCCATGGAGGGGGAAATAACTCTTTCAGTCAGAGTAGGCTTCTACCCAGATGCAGTTCTTGGTTGGTAGCCAAGAGTGGGCTGATGTCAAATGGTCCTCTGATGTTTGACCATCCCCAGGGTATCAGAGCACAGTTGGGTGGAGAGGATTTCTGCCTAGAGCTCCATCTCTCAGCCCTACTCTTAGACAAAAGTAATCCCATAGCCAGATGGTAGGGTATGGGGAGTGGAGAAGACTGGAAAAAGGGAGGACTGGCTAGATTAGCCAGAGCAGGAGCTCATCAAAGCAGGGCACAGATGGTCTTCCAAGTAATTAGAGAAATTAAATCCCCAGCATTTTTAATGCTTATACAGCCAGACTGATTAAAAAAATATAAATAAAATAAAAAAGGAAGGAAGACATGGAAGAATGTGAAAGACCCTTTGAATCTTTGCATGAGCAAAGGGCTGCATCTTGATATTCTTTCCCAGAAGCACTAGGGTTCTTCATTTCCCACTTTTACAATTTCCTGAACCATTTTTCACCATTTGCCCCTTCTTTGGCCCCACCCTCTCCCATCTGCCTCGTATATTAAGAATTGGCTGAAATATGATTTCTTTGCTACAGCCAAAAATTTTTCTCCTATAGGTTCTTGCTGATTATTTCAGCTGAATCCCCAGTAATAGTAGAAAAACTTCATTGTCAACATATTCAGTAATGTTAAGACTTGAGGGTGTTCCCTGGTGGTGTAGTGGCTAGGCTTTCACGCCCTCAATGCTGTGGCCTGGGTTTGATTCCCAGCCAGGGAACTACCGCCCCCCCCCCCAAAAAAAAAAAAACAAAAAACAAAACAAAAAAAAAAACACAACACCTTGACCCGGAGCCTGGTATAATGATTACCACTTGATTCTGACCTCATCCTTAACTAGTTGTGAAGGGCGAGGGGACCCTTTGTCACTAGCACTGACTGTACACTCACAGTGACAGGTATGCAAAATCTGGTGGTTCTGGGCAAGGAGAAGGGGCTTTACAAAGGACCAGAGTGATAAATGACTTAACAGAGCTACCTGTGCCTAGAATAAACTTCCTAGAGTGCAATGGGCTTTTCTGAGTATTGATGCTCCCACTATAGGGGGTAAATGATATCCCTAACGGTGGGATATCGGGGGAAGACTGTTGGATTGGGTGGCAATTGACATGGTTTTAGTCCTGCCTCTGCACTAATTTGTTATGTGGCTTTTGTAAGTTTCCATACCTCTCGGAGTCTCAAATTCCTCCTCTTTAGAATGGGGATGATACTGTCTACTTCTTAGGGTTTTTGAAAGGCTCAAGCGGAATAATGTTGTGATAAAGTCTTAAGAGCCATAAAGAGTTACAAAAGTCATCAAGGTTGGCATCAATCTTTTTTTTGGAGGGGGGCAGGTGTTCCCTGGCTGGGAATCAAACCCAGGCCGCAACATTGACAGCGCTGAAGCCTAGCCACTACACCACCAGGGAACCCCTAACCTCTTGGTTCTATTTTCCTCAGTTTTGATGTTTTTCTTAGATAGACTCCCCCCTCACCCTCCATGGGGTGGCAAACTTATCCCAGCAGCTTCAGCCTTATGTTCTTCTAATGTAGTAACTTTAGCATTTTGAAAGCCTTTTTCTAATACCTCCAGCTTTGGCCAGAACTAGATTACATATTAATATTCAATTCTAGAGTCAAATGGCTGGGTCAACCCCAGGTCATACTGCATGAGCTAAAATTAAGAGTAAAATTAGGATTCTGTCATCAAAAGCATGGATACTAGGAAGACCAAAACAATACTTACAATACCCTGTAAGGTAGTGTAGAGGAGTTAGATGTTTTGATGGAAAAGGGGACCATAAGACATTTGTAATTGACATATTAAAGACTTCCTCAAAATGACCTTGTATGGAAAGAGAGAAAGCTTCCCAGGAACAATACAGCTCCTATATTCCCTACGAATCTGATTGTACAAAGAAAGCAATACCCTCTGCCCACTGTGAACAAAGAGATGTGCCTGTCCACTGCTTGGCCAGATGCCTACTGCCTCACTGTGCTCTGGACAGAGCCTCTGAGGGAGGACATGGCTTCTATGCTTAGGGCTGTTTCACTGGTGGATGGATTAAGCAGGAAAAACACAGAAGATGTAAGTCTGTTCATATATCTGGAGCTAAAAATCTAGAACCAGTGGGATATGAAGGATCGTGTGTGTGTGTGTACATATATGAGAGTTGTCCAGAAAGTATCCAGCCATGTAACATGAAAAATAGAGGCATTTATGGCTGTTTGTTTTTTTTTCCGGACAGCACTCATGTAACTCTAGGAAAATGTGATGGATTAGAAGAGAGGAAGGAAAGGGGAAAAAAGAGAGAAGACATAGAGTTTGGCTTTCTAAGTAGCTTTTATATTTTCATTGCCTTTCTTCTCCTATTCATACTTTTATTAGTAAGGATATTAACTAGGCAGAGACAAGAGTATCAGTGGCTTAATCAAGGTAGAAGTTCTGTTTCTCTCCTAGGAAAAATCTGAGCTGATAGTCTAGACTAAGCTCTGTTCTCTGGAATTCAGTTCTGTTTTGCTTGTTATCCCACCCATGGTATTACCCTCCTCCACAGGGTCAAAACTGACTCACCATTACTACATCACAAAGAGGAAGAAACAGTCAAGCAGCTTCCTATTAAAGGTGTGACCTGAGGGTTGCCACCATCACTTCAGCTCACTTCCCTTTTGACAGCCAGAATGTAGTCACATTGTCATAATTGCTTTGAGAGGTTAAAAATGAAGAATAGCTGACTGCCAAGCACACAGCTAAACCTATGGGGATCCATTACTAACAAAAGATAGGTATTTGGGAAATAATTAGCAGTCACTCTCCTTCGCCCTTCCAATCAAAAACAGCTTTTACCCATCTCTCTCCCTTGAAACTTTCTACATCTTTGAAAAATTAGCTTCTGTGACCTCTTTTAAGAAACTGTCCTGAACCTCTCCCTCCACTGAGCTACAATGGTCCTTTTCACACTTCTTATGCCCCTTAGACTTTGTGGTAGTTTAGTTAGGTGGGTTCCCCTATTAGCCTGTGAGTTCCTTGAGGGCAGGAATGAGGCCCAAGTCTGATCTTTGCTGTTCACACCTATCACACATTTGGGCCTGAGAAATGATTACTAAATTAGTGAAACTTCTCTTTTCTGAACCTCTTGAGAGTATGTTGGTAATATTATAATGTTGGAAAATTAGAAACCCCTGAATACTTCTTCTTCTCCTACATAACTACATTTTAAAATTATAGTTTGACAGAGATTTCCTTAAATGCCTGGAGGAGAAGAAGGAAGGAAGGAAGGAGGGGAAAAAAAAGCAGAAAAGAAAAAAAACCAAAACACTCCAGGTCTTGGCAGTGATCTGTATTGGGTCACTCCTTCCATGCTTAGCTCGGTTGTTTACAATTCACCCTTGACTTCTATCTACTTCATTCTTGCCCTGATCAACTAGAAGTGAAAGTTTATGGTCTTTTCAGTTCTTCTCTAAGCATGTGTCCTTCCCTTCCCATGTATATGGCTTTCTAGATTCTCCAGTATACACAGGAACATTTCAAAGCCTTTGTTCCCTACAAAATCACTTCCTAGATTTTTCCTCCCAGGCTTTTTGGTATGTCTATTGTTTGCCCCAACTGTTATTTTTTTGCACAGGGAGCACCAATTTGTGCCTTTCAGTGTCTTTAGGGAAAGTCCTCTGTGTAGCTACTCTGCCTTGATAGGTTCCAAGTTAGGTGAAAAACAGGAAGCCCTTTGCATCAGTCCTTCAGGGAAACCCCAGTCAGGTAAAAAAAACAAACAATATTTCTTTGGAACAAGGTTCACTCTGCTTCTTCCAGGAGCAGGTAACCACACTGGGAACATGGGTTGCCATCTTTAAGACGGCTTCTGAACCTGTGAGGAGGGTAGAACTAAGGTAAATAAAAATAACATAAAGATCTACATGTTTCAGTGGCCTTTCTCCTAGTTAAGCATGCACATGGTTGCTGTAAACTTTTGGCTAGCTGCCAGAGTTCTGGTAAGGTTGAGACAGTTTTTGCCAGGTTTTTTCAGTGTTTCTGAGGAAGGATAGGCCTCATACTCTGTCATTTTCACAGATGCCATTCCTGCCTTCCATGCCTTTTTTACTATAATCTCTATCTTTTAATGCTGTTCTTTAGGGTGAATTTCTTAGAACCATCTTCTGATTCACTAATTCTCTCTTTGACAGTGTCCATTTAAGATGCTGTATCTTGTTTATTGAGATTTTTTTATTTTCCAATAACTACTTTTCCAGTTTAGGAAATCCTTTTCAGGATTTCTAATTGATTCATTTATTTTTATTTTAAACTTTCCATTTTGAAATAAGTTTAGATTTACAGAAGAGTTACAAGATAGCAGAGAGTGTTTCTGTATATTCTTCATCCAGCTTCTCCTAATGCTCTCTTATATAACAATGGTACATTTATCAAAACTAAGAAACCAACTTTGATGCATTATTAACTTTATTCAGATTTCCCCAACTTTTTCACTAATGTCCTTTTTATGTTTAAAATCCAAGATACCATATTACATCTAGTTGTCATCTCCTTTGTCTGCTCCAATTTGTGACAGTTTCTCAGTCTTTATCTCTTATGACATTGGCATTTTTGAAGAGTACTGAGCAGGCATGTTGTAGAATGTTCCTCAATTTAGGTTTTTCTAATGTTTTCTCACTATTATACTAGAGTTAATAAATTTTTGAGGAGTTCCCTGGTGGTGTAGTGGCTTAAGGCTTCAGCGCTGGTGCTGTTAATGCTGTGGCCTGGGTTCGATTCCCAGCCAGGGAGCTACCCACATAAAAAAAAAAAAAAAATTTGAGAAGAAGCCATAGAGATCAAGTGCCCATCTCATCATATCACATCAGGTAATACACACATATAATAGGTGAGGAAACTGAGGCCCAATATATTGGTCAATATTATACAGCAAACACAGTTAGTATGATTTGCCATTGGCAAGAAACAATTTAAAATCTCCCTATTTAATACCTTTCTTTGTCTCTAGTGGACATGCTAAGCCTGGCATCTGTATCTCATTCTCATCCTCATATTATTTCAACTGCCTGCAGCTTGTAACAGTTTTTGAAATTCATGAAGATCTTGAAAGTTTTCTCCTTCCTTACCTTGCAATGTATTCCCCTACTTACTGGTTTTTATTTTATTTATTTTATTTATTTATGTTTTTATGTGGGTAGTTCCCTGGCTGGGAATCGAACCCAGGCCGCAGCATTGACAGCGCCGAAGCCTAGCTACTACACCACCAGGAAACTCCCTGGTTTTTATTTTAACTCTGACCACCTCTTCTCCATTGTCTCCTCCTCCTAAACCTGGCCCTTAAAATGTGCATGTTTTCTAGGCTCCCATCCCCATCCTCTTCTTTTTTTTCTTGAACTATACAAGGGATGTCTAGAAAGTATCCAACCATGTCATATGAAAAAGAGAGGTATTTATGGTTGGATTTTTTATGGACAGCCCTCATATATCACATATGATCTAATAATAAAATTTTAAAAATCTGTTATTTCTTGCCCACAGAGCACAGGTACATTTCATGTTGCAAATCTAGGTAACAGTAGTGGTTATGCTGTTATGCTGTCTGGCCTCTCATTCTTGGTTTCCCAAAGTGTTCCCCTGTTGTAACTCCTCATCCCATTCAGATTCTCAAACACATACATGCACATCCCCAATCCACAGTTTGGTTTTCTGCAGTTTCAGTTATGTGGGGTCTGAAAATATTAAATAAAACTTCCAGATATAAGCCAATTCTTTGCAGTAAATCTCTATTCTTTTGATCTCTCTCTCTCTATGTACATGTATGCGTACATAGAGATACAGCTATATTCAATATATACATTTATATGTGTGTGTATGTATGTATGTATACATATACACATACATATATACATACATATATATGTATGTGTATATATATCATAAGAATATATATATTCTTCTGGTTCTTTTTCTCTAGAGAACCCTGCCTGATACAGAGGCTAAAATCCAACAATAATGAAATAGTTAATAAATTATGGTACATTCTTTTGTTGAATTATTTTTCAGTATTAAAAATGATGTTTTCGGGAGTTCCTTGGTGGAATGTGGCTAGGCTTCAGCGCTCTCAATGCTGCGGCCTGAGTTCAATTTCTGGTCAGGGAGCTACCCACATACCAAAAAGAAAAAAAAAAAAAGAGTTTTCAGGGTTCCCTGGTGGTGTAGTGCCTAGGCTGCAGCACTCCCAATGCCGCAGCCTGGGTTCGATTCCCAGCCAGGGAACCACCAAAATAAAAAAAGACGTTTTCAAAAGATATATAAATAACATGGAAAGTTCTCATAACGTGTTAAGTTTAAATAACGGGGAATTTATACCTGCAATTTAAAAAAAATAAACACACCCATAAATGGAAGGCATACATATACACACTTATGGAAGGAAAATCTCAAAAATATTTATTGTTTTTATTTCTTGGTAATGATTTTTAAAGAGTTTCTGCTCTCAAAGTAGTTGATGTTCTGGATACGACATTTCAGGTTCTAAAAAAGAGAAAACGGGAATACTAGGAAAATGCTAAAATAAATACCACTTGCAACTTCAAGTGAACCCAGATAGTTCATGTGGCAGAGTTGAAAATAAGGAGACCAGAGTTCTCAGTCATCCTATTTCACTGACTTGACGTTTTTTGGCTTCAGTTTTCTGTAAAAGTATGAGTTTAATAAGATGAGCTATCGTTATTTTTTCTACCTTTAATAATCTATGCCCCAGGATCTGAAAAATATTTCCAGAGTGGGTGGAATAATTACCATTCACATGCCTGAGAGAACTCTAACATCTTTACATCATAAAAGAGCAGTTATTGAGGACTTACCATCTGTGCCAGTTCATGTTTCTATGTCCTCCAGGTCTTTTTCCTGTGTTTTCATTGCAGTTTATATGAATTAAAATCCCAAATCCTTTTTCCTAACAGAAATGCTTGCCTCCTGAGCCCTTTGCTAGCAAGGACAGTTAATTAGCTCCAACACATTAAGGGTAGAGTCCTACAGGGAACTGTGGCAACATCTGCTTTGTTTATCTGAGGAATCTATGCAAATAAACAAAAGAATTACTGTTACTAAGTATGTACAATGCAATTCGATTTGTCCAAAGTATTTTATAGTATTTCTTGTTATTTATTTTTCTGGCAAGAGCAAGCCAAAGAGAAGGTAAGAGGTGTTTAGTGCGTCTCTTGACTGCATTATCTTCTGTTGTGTTTAATTTAATCTTGTGTTGTTTTATAAATTTAGTGTAGCCTAAGTGTACAGTGTTTATAAAGTCTATAGTAGTACACAGTGATGTCCTAGGCTTTCACATTCACTTACCACTTACTCACTGTCTCACCCAGAAAAAGTTCCAGTCCTGCAAGCTTTATTCATGGTTACGTGACCTATATAGGTATACCTTTTATCTTTTACACCATATTTTTACTGTACATTTTCTATGGTTAGATATGTTTATATACACAAATACCATTGTGTTAAAACTGCCTGCAGTAATTAGTACAGTAACATAGTGTACAGGTTTGTAGCCTAGAAGTAATAGGTTATACCATATAGCCTAGGTATGTAATAGGTTATAACTAGAGGTTGTGTAACGTGTACTCTATGACTTTTGCAAAACTACAAAACCACCTAATGATACATTTCTCAGAACATACCCCTTGTTAAGTGGTACATGACTGAACTGAGGTATACTTATAAAGCTGCACAAATCTTAAATGTACAGCTTGATGAAACTTTACATGTGTACACTAGTATAATCACCACCAAGATCAAGATATAGAAATTTCCAGTATACCAGGAGCCTCTCTGGGTTCTCCCAGTTAGTAATCACCAAGAATAATGACTATTCTGACTTCGATTGCTTTGATATTGTGATACACAGTAGATTCTCAATAAACTAGCACCCATGGGGACTGGTAGATTGGATAAATGTTAAGTATTCTGGTTGCTTGAAAGTATCAGTTGCTTGAGTTCTGGTTAATGCAGAGCATACTGTAGTAAGAAATGAATATATTTGGTCTTTCTTCCTGGTTCCTGGCACAAGAGCTCCTAAAACTCTTGAAATATCCTAAGTGTTACTGGTGAGAGGAACATTTTTGTTATTCATAATAGGTTCCTTTCAACCATACCTGAATTTATAGTAATGGGGTGACTCAAGATGAGCCCCTAAATAGCTTCAGAAGGGGGCTGCTGCCAGAGGAACCAACCATACGATTCGAGGGTTGGAATTTTCAGCTCCAATTTGCAACCTCTGGGAAGGGGAAAGGGACTGGGGATTGAGTTAGTTACCAATGGCTAATGATGTATTCAATCATGCCTATGTAATGGAACCTCTGTTTAATCCTACACTATGGAGTTTGGAGAACTTCTGAGTTGGTGAATGTATCCATGTGCCATGAGGGGTGGTACACCTCATACTCCACTGGAACAGGACTCTCCAGACTCTCTATGTATTTCAATCTGGCTGTTCATTTGTATCCTTTATAATAAACTGGTAATAGTATTTCCTTGAGTTCTATGAGCCATTATATTAACTGCAAATTATCAAACCTAATGAGGTCATGGGAATCCCAATTTATTTTTTTCTACTATTAGTTGAGATTTGAACTATTTCCAATGTAGGGCTATTATGAATAAAGCTGCTATACGTATTTTTGTAAGTACATTTTGGTGGATATAAACACTCATTTCGGTTGGGCTTAGAACCAGAAATAGGACTTCTGTTTTTGGGGGGTTTTTTTGCTTGGGACTTCTGGACTTTTAGTAAGTACTGCCATAGATTTTCTTAAATTGTTTATACCAATTTATATGCCCACTAGCAGTGTATGAGCGTTCCAATCATTCTACTTCCTAAGAGTTCCAATCATTCTACCTCCTTACTAATACTTGGTATTATGACTTTTAAAAGCAATTGTAAACTTTTAAACTTCCAAATGAATCTTCATTCTATTTCCACAGAAATGGTGAGCTCTGCTGTGAGGTGCATTCAGAGATAGTTCCTGGGATGTCAAGATGAAGCACACCAACCTCAAACATGTGCCTGCAGCCTCTGACAAGGGCTCAGGGCAGAAGAGACCAGAATCTAAGCACAGCCTGGCATGAGCCTAGTAATTCTCAGAGGAATTCCAGACTCTTGCTCAGTGGTCTCCTGGGTCGTCCAGGGCATTGTGAGGCAAGACAGAACTGGAACAACAGGCTCAAAAAAGAAGGCTGACCCACTTCTGACCCTTTCACTGTGTGTGTCTCTGTAGGGATAGCCCTGACCCAAGTAAGATGGGGCTGCTTTTCCCAAGGTGTCATTAGGGTTTAGTGGCAGTGCTGACTTGTGATGGCAGAGAATCCTGTGTCAATCTGGTTACTTGTCTCTGATTTGGCTTGGAAAACAAATCCAAATCTCCTTGGAGGCAGAACTTCAGATGGGCCAACAGAGCTCCCTGGAGGTACGAGGCCTGAAGTCTAAAGGGACCAGCAGGTAACTTGTCACTATAGCCTGAGGCTGGTCAGCCACAAGCAAGAGCATTCTGCTTCCTCACAGGTTTTATTTTATTTATTTTTCTTTTGCCTGAGGAAAGTATGGGCTGGAATTCAAATTCCTACAAGCTCGTCTGACAATGGAGGCAAGGGTGATCCTGAAGAAGCCCCCTTGTCTGGTGACCAACACCAGCTCTAGATTGAGAAGCCAGTGCTCACTCTCTTCTCTATGGTTCAGAATTTTACCCAATCTGCTCTGATGAAGACACAACCTGGGCCCCAGGAGAAGGCAAGCACTGGCAGTTCCCTGATCCAGTCCTCAGCTTAGGACTGCATGGGAGAAGTAAGAAACATTTATTACGGGGTGAGACCTATTTTTAAAAGCACAAACGACAGTGTGGCCTGCAGATCATGGGAATTTAAAGGAAGGAGACGTCGCAGCAGCTAAGGGAAAGGTTACTGAGGGTCTGGTTGCGGTTAGGGCAAAAGAGAGGGTCAGGTAGGGAAGTAGGCCACCAGAGGGAGGGAGGACACTGAACCTCAGGGCTCCTCTGGGGTGGGGAGAGGGCAAGCAGAGGCCGGGCGAGGAAGTGGTGGGGCGGGAGGTGGGTGCAGCCTGGGCTGGTGCGGCCTGGCTGAGCAGGATCTCTGCACGCGTTAAATTTGGCCAAGCAGGCGTGAATTATGTGCGGTACTCCACCCAGATGGGATGGGAGGAGCGGGTCCTGCCTCCTCCCATAGAGTCCAGCCCTTGCGGTGTGTAATAGGTTCAGGGAAACGTGCGGCACTCGAAGGGAGATAACCAGTGGCGGCGGCCGGGTAAAGGGGCGTGCTGGGAGGGATTCCTTCTCTGAAGGGGATTAGTCCTCACTTCTGGGTGTCTAAAGATGAGCGGGCGGGGGACCGAGGTCTGCGGCTAGAACCCAGATTCCTTTGACCCCAGGTCACTCACCTCCAGCGGCCGCCAGACAACCGTTGGAAACTGGCTGACAGCCGCTAAGCAACAGCCGCAAACTCTACTCCAAGCTCTAAACCCCGCCCCTCTAGTCTCCTTGGCGACGCGCTGCGAAGTGCGGCTGCGCAAGAGTGACGGAGCGCGGGCGGAGGACAGGGGGTGTTTTGGTTCTAGCCGCTCGCCGTCCTTTCCAGAGTCGATCGTCGGGAAGCTTCTCATTCTTGCCTTCCCTTTCCCTTCCCTTTCCCTTTCCCAACCCCAGTCCTTCCTCCCTCCTTCCCTTCTGCCTTCCTCCCCTTTTTCTACTGCCGCCCCGGGTCCGGGCTATTTTCCAGGCCGGGCACACTAAGGTGCGCGGTCCCGGGGCCCAGTATATGACCCGCCGTCCTGCTACCCCTTGCTTCCCCCGCCCCATGTGGCTGCGGGGCCGTGGCGGCGCTGCCCACTATGGCCCGGAAAGCAGTTAGCAGGAAGCGGAAAGCGCCAGCCTCGCCGGGAGTTGGGAGTGACGCTCAGGGCCCGCAGGTGAGGGCTAAGAGGCTAGGACTCGGGTGATGAGGGTACGGGCACCCAGATGGGTATAGAGTTTGCAGATCAGGAAACCGGAACCGGGATCCAAGGTCTGCAGTCAGAGGTGGGGGTAGGGCAAGAGTGGAGCCCCGGCCTGTAGGGTCAGGGCTGGGCCATCAGGAGTTCACTAGAGAGTAAATAGGTCGAAGGGTTGAGGAGCTAAAGGGTAATTTGAAAATGGGGCATGATCACCGGAAGGCCTGTAGCCTGGAATGGAGCTTAAGAAGAAATCAGAATCTGGGCTTTGGATGAAGGGAAACAAGTCTAGGGGAATCGGGAACAAAACCTCCCAGAAGATGTGAAGGAGGGAGATTAAGTCCGCTTTTACAGCCCATCCCACTTCCGGAAGCAGGAATGATTGCGTCTCTAATATAGGAAGGAGTCTCCCCATGAATACCTAAGCTCTGAGCTGGCACTTGACCCCTAGGAGAAACAGCAATTTCCAGGTATCATCCTTATACTCCACTCTTTGAAGGGAAAACCTTGTTGGACGTGTATTCGGACTCTGATTTCCCGTGCCTCTCACCCCATTGGTGTTTGATTTTTTCGAATTCTACACCTGCCTGGAGCGGGGGGTCTGGTGACCAAGGTGCGAGGTGGTGGGGGGCGGCCATTGATAGTTAATCTTGGAAGACCTGGGACCCTACTCTGGCCCCTTGGGCTGCATCCTCCATGCTCCGGAGGCAGGGTAGAGATGCAGTCTAGGTCGGTATGGTAATTATTTGGCCCCTCTTTCCCTTCCCTATTAAGGATAACTTTAGAGTCTGAATCTTTCAATCCTAAAGGGCCTAGTAATCCTTGTCCTATTCTCTGCTTCTATTACCCTTTCATCCCTTTCTCAGCTAGGTTTGACTATGAGCAGCATCTTTTCAATGTTGGAAGAGTTAAACTGGACTATCTGGGTTGAGATTCCTGATCTACTTGTATTTCTTTTGTGGGTAAATCCTGCTGAATGAGTTATTGATGATTTCTCTAATACAGTAGAATCCCTTGTTCTGAACAAAGGTAGTCAAAGCCCTGATTTCTGATGTTGCTTTCCACAGTTTGGCTGGGATCATTCCCTTCACAAAAGGAAAAGACTGCCCCCCGTGAAAAGATCCTTAGTGTACTACCTGAAGAACCGAGAAGTCAGGCTACAGAATGAAACCAGCTACTCTCGAGTGTTGCATGGTTATGCAGCACAGCAACTTCCCAGTCTCCTGAAGGAGAGAGAATTTCACCTTGGGACCCTTAATAAAGTGTTTGCATCTCAGTGGCTGAATCATAGGCAAGTGGTGTGTGGCACAAAATGCAACACGGTAAGTGTCTGGGGGGATGTGAACTTTCTCCTAGGCCTTGGATAAATGGCTCCACATGCTCTAGAACAGGGCTGAGCAAGGCATGGGTCACAGTCCACTGGTGGACCACTGAGCAATTTTGGGGTGACCGCCTGCATAACAATAAATAGCTAGTGAGCCATGACACTAGAGCCTGCTCTAGAACCTCTCTCTCACTGCTCGTTTTCCCCATCAGTTTCTCTTGGGAGGAGATTGCCTCATTCTCCTTTTCATTTCCTTCTGTTGATGGTTTCTTCCTCTCTTTTTTCTGCTCCTTTTCCTACTTCTACATTTCTTTTCTGATAAATTTTCAGAGGAGTCTATTTCTTTAGGTCTCTTGCCATATGGAAATGCCAGTGCCATGCCACTGCTTCTAGAGTTCTTTTGGCTTCATCTTTTTATGTTGCTTTTTAAGTTAGAGGCCTCAGAGGAAGGATTTAGGAAACAGTGATGCTTATCTGCCAGCCTAAGGGCATATGTAAAAGTACTTAAAATAGCACTTGTCAGACATTCACTTTTAGGGAGTAGAATCTAAAGATGTATTTCTTATAAGAAAGGGAAGGGAATGTGTCTGGTGGTATACGAGGGCTGTCCAGAAAAAATTCAGCCAGAAATGCCTCTCTTTATTATGTTACATGGTTGAATACTTTCCAGACAGCCCTCATATTTCAAGTTATACATGTTTGCTCTTTGCAAAGCATTCTCCTTGAAAAGAATTTAGAAGAGAAAAGTTCAGTATGAATAGGAGAGTGTTTTTACATAGAATGACTTAGGAGACAATTACAAGTGGTTGAAAGGAAAAATTTAACAGTAAGCTACATAGCAAGCACAATTACAGGCATGGATAAAATAAGTCAGTCCATGATTAGATACGGTGGCTATGACTGGAACATAAGGACACAAATAACACGATGTCAGAAGAATGGCAAGTTAAAAGAGGCCAGGACCTTGAGATGGGAAATAATTCTGAATGAAGTGTGTGAAAAGATCAGATGTAGACCCAGCTACTCTCCATTTGCACCTTACCCTGGTGAATAAAAATGTAACATTTTAATGGCTGGGTGAATTTACCCTGGACAGAAACACATTTTGGATCAATTGGAAGAGTGAATGTTGCTGTAGATCAAGAAAGTCTCATAAAGAACATAGGCAAAGATTTAAACATGAGTTTTAGGGAAGGAAATAATACCATGGTGGTTGGGGCCAAGCTTTCATTTCCTCTTCGGTTGAAGGTTGCTTGTCATACAGAAGCCTTTCAAAACTAAATAGTAGTGGCAAGCCACTACAAAACTTCATTTTCCTAATCTCTCAGGCCACCTCGTGATTTAGGAGAACTGTCATCATTATCACTTGGAGTAGAAAGAGTCTCTCTTTGGATGCATTAATTCCATTCCCCAAACATACCACTGTAGTGTTTTGCCCAGCAAATGTTGCTGATTTATAAACTGATGTAATCATCATAGTCTCCTTCTTGCATTTATTATTGACTGTTTGGAAGGTGAGAATAATGTTAAGTAATAATTTAACCTACCTCTTGCTGTCTTTTGTGTCCTCATGACCTTAAGTAGGGGCCTATTTTCTTTTCTTTGTGTAGTTAGTGTTTTCTTTGCTTAGCTTCCAGAAGCAAAGCTGGGAACACTGTTCTTATATGAACTTTGTGACATATGGCAAGTGATTCTCTTAGCTGTACCTTTGTTTTCCATCTATAAAATGGGAGTAGTAATATCCAGAGCTGAGATGGTGGCTGTGGACATCTTGGGAAACACAAGTTAGCAACAATATCTTACTTATTCAAAAATAGTATTAGTAATAATGCAATCAGAGCCTTTTCAATTTTCCAGTATTCCTGGCACTTCCTGGGACTTCCCTCAATTTGAAAGAAAGGAAAATGATTTAAACAATTAGAACTGTCTTTGAATAATATGTGAAGATTTTAGGGTAGGAGGAGTTCAAGTTGGATTCTCAATAGTTAAGTTTTAATGTACTGAAATTTTACCATTAATAAAATGATTTAGTAGGGTTCCCTGGTAGTGTAGTGGCTAGGCTTCGGTGCTCTCAATGCCACGGCCTGGGTTCGATTCCCAGCCAGAGAACTATGCCCCCCCCCCCCAAAAAAAAAAAAAAGATGTCAAAGAAGTAGAGGGGACTGCTGAGAGGCAGAGCAGGCATTCTTAGCTCTAGCCACTTGTTGTCATGTAGGAATTTGGGCCTAGCGTTAATAGATTTTCGGGTTTGTTGGTTTTTTGGGGTTTTTTTGTTTTGTTTTGTTTTGTTTTTTTGTGGTTGGTTCCCTGAGCAGGGCTTGAACCGAGGCTGTGGCAGTGAGAGTGCCTTAGCCTAGCCACTACACCACCGGAGAACCCCTGGTTTTCTTTTTAAAGGAAACTGGAAGGCTGGATTTTTCTGAGGGAAAGTATCAGCATTTATGAGGAATATTGAAAATCTGGTGTGACAAGAGCTGTATGTGTCTAGAAGAGAGTTGTGAGAATAAGGTTGGACAGGTTCATTAAGATCAAATTGTGGAAGCCCTTAAATGTCAAGCTAAGATTTTATTCTGTGGTGAATGGAGAGACAAGGCCCAAGGATTTTAGGATTTTAAGCAGGGAGTGATGCTTTTAGGGAGAGCAGTTATACTAGTGCTATGGCATAGATGAGAGGTAATGAGTGGCAAAACCAGGATAGTGGTGAGGTGAGGGTGAGGAGGAGACAGATAAAAGACATCTTAGAGCAGGCATGTCCAACCTGTGGCCTATAATGGCTTTGAATGCAGCCCAACAAAAATTTGTGAACTTCCTTAAAACATTATGAGATTTTCTGTGGATTTTTTTTTTTTTAATAGCTCATCAGCTATCATCAGGGTTAGTGTATTTTATGTGTGGCCCACAACAATTCTTCCAGTGTGGCCGAGGGAAGCCAAAAGATTGGACACCCCTGTCTTAGAGGTAGAATCTAGATGATGACATGCTCAGATTTAATCCATTCAGAGAAATAAGTTAAACTGATACTGAAGTCTTGAACCTGGGTAAAGGGGAGGATGGCAGGGTGAGTACTGAGCAAATTTGAAGAGAAAATTAGTTTTATGCTTTCAATTAGCTGAAGTTTGGGAGAAGGGTAAAGACTGAAGTTAGTGGTTTAGGAATCATATGTATAAGGGGTTATTATATTACTGTAGGAGAGAGATGATAGAGAAAGCACTCTTGAGTTCCATAAACCTTCCTTGAAATTGCAAATTTTCCATTTTATGTGTATTTTGGGGAAGGTGGTATGGGAAGCAGTCCATAGTTCTCATTAGGTTTTCAAAGGGAATACTGTGATCCAAAAATGAGTAAGAACCATGGATAGTGAAAGAGGCGCTAAGAGTAGAACCTTGGAAAACACATACTTATCGGGCAGAAAGAAGTGCTGTAGGGAAAATTGGAGGAAAATGAGAGTACCAAAAACATTTTGAGAGGAGGTAGTTTGAGGATGGTGATAGGCAGAGTGATAATGTACAAGGTCAGACAATTAATTCTCCTAGAAAAAGCGCTGCATACTTCATTGCTAAATATCACTATGGTCACCTTCGGAGTACTCCCCTTGGAAAGCTATGCACTGACATCAATGCTTAGTCCACCCTTCAAAGGAATTTTGGAATTCTTTTTCTAGAATGGCCATCAGAGCTGTCATAACCTTGACGAGGTTATGACACCTTACTGAATTGTTTGTATAGTGCTGCCAACATAAGCACATGGTGGCAGGTTTGCAATCTTAATTGTCAGATTTTGGGCACAATGACAGCTCTGATGGCCATTTCAGAAAAAGAGTTTCAGAATTGCTTTGAAGGGTGGACTAGGCGCTGGTGTGGGTGTATAGCTTTCTAAGAGGAGTACTTCGAAGGTGACCATAGTGATATTCAGCAATGAGGTATGGAGTGCTTTTTCTAGGATGAGTTTGTGAAATTGTCAAACTTTGTATGCAGAGTTTGAGATATTTAATTTTAGACATGAACTTGTATTTCTCATTTATCGATGCCTGCCAACCCAAGACTACCAGGGACTTAGATACAATTGCTTATTGCCACAAGGGAGAGCCTGCACAGGATAAGGGAACCATGGGGCCTCTCAGTAAGATGGTATTAGAACAGTTTTACAAAGGTGATTTCGGGAAGGCTTAGGGAAATGCGACTTCCACAGGAAAATTTCTTGTGAAATTATTTTCACCAAGACACCAAGGGCTACCTGATTGTACCAGGCTGGATGTCAGGGCTGCTTTTCTCTTTCTTACCATCTCCCAGAGGTATACTGCTAAATTCACAGATAGACTTTGTAGATCATAATGAAGCAGACCAGATGAGTTTGGGCTGCAATTTGCTGCCAAATGAGAGGAAGAAGAACTTTGAGGAGCCTAATTTTCAGGGTGAGGTGGAATGGTAGATACCAGGGTTGAGAGAATAGCTATAATGTTATATCCCTGATATTACATGTTAGATTCCTGAATCATAAAAGCCAAATATGAAACTCAGTTTGAGACACAAAGAAACAAAATATGGTGATGTATGGGAGTTTTGCTCTGTCCAGAATTTTTATTTCTTCCTCCTTGTTTTACTATTTTATTTTACTAAAGGGATCAAAACCTTTTAAAAAATGCTTTAAAATGCTTGCATAATTCCTTGTGCCTTGACAGATATACATCTCAGGTTAACAGTATGCTTATCTGTATGATTTGTCTGTATTTTGTAGTTGGGATAGTAACCTGCTATTTATCCACTTTTTAAATGGCACATAGTTAATCCCCTATCTAGTAAAGAGCATTCAGATTTATCCCAGAATTAGTCTTTATCTTATTTTCAGAATAGTTTACTCTTTTGAGAGGAAGATTTTTAGATGTGAAAGTGATAGAAATGCTATGTTGGCAAGCAAGTTCATTCTGCTGGGGCACATGTGCAGAAGTGTTTCTAGATTGGAAATCATTGTGAAGATGCTTCAGGAATTCTAAAGTTCTATGCAAAATAAATTGATAAAGTAAGGCTTTAGGAAGAGGAGCAGTAGGAATAAGGTTATGCCTCTCTATGTGATAATGCTAGAGTTGGCTCTCCCTCTGACTTGTCTTCATCTTGGGAAGGGCTTGCTTGGATTAGTGAGTATGGGCCCCAAGAATCTGTTTCCTGTAGTGTTACAGACTCTTGGGTACCCTCTGTATGTAAGGAAATTAATGATCAAGAATGATAAGGCCTAGGGTTTCCCTGGTGGTGTAGTGGCTAGGCTTCAGCGCACTCAGTGCCGTGGCCCGGGTTTGATTCCCAGCCAGGGAACTAACCCCCACCCCTCACCCCCCAAAAAAGAAGAAAGAAAAAGAAAAGAATGGTGGGGCCTAAGCAGCAGTCCCACGGAAGAATTCAAAAATTTATTTAGGGCAGCTTTTCTAAACAATAATCATAGTGTTTTGGTGGTTTCTTGTCTAGGACTTCACCTCATGTTACTGGGTATTGTATATGTCTGGCCTCTGCTTCGTAGATGCCAGTAATATGCCCCACCTGCATGCTCAGTCACTGTAATAATTAGGCACATGCTAATACCCATAAAGGCACACATGTGCATTTTCAAACGTTATGCCCCCTTTTGACAACCACTGCAGAGCTTGAGGCAGGCGGTTTTTCTCTTTAAGTGATCTGAGTCCTTTATTTCAAGTATAGCCTGTTTAAAGCTTGGGATATTGCATAGTGAACAGAGGAGGGCCACATTGACACCTGTGTTCCAGATGTTTTCCTAGTTGTATTCTTAATAAGACATGACAGAGAAAAGGATCTTTATTTCTTCTCAAGCTAACATGTGGATGTTTTTCTGTGGGAATGGGGACAGTGCCTGGTTCTGGTACAAGATGAGACTTAGAGAAATAGAAGTTTTTCCTGGTGTTATCTAGGAGTATTGCTTTTTTGCTTGTCCCTTAAGTAGGGGATTATTGATGTGTTTGTTTCTTGGTCTAGGAGATAAAAGAAAGAAACTGACCTAAAATTGGCAACTAAATTCAATCCCACATTATGGTTGGGCTGCAACATTTTGACTTCTTAATTTGGTTGCTGATTCCACTTGAATGGGCTTATTTGCCTTTGGATCTGTGGAGGCTATCAGTCCCTCTCACATGTTAGGTGGGGTTGTTCTCATCAGGACAGTTTTTAAAATTTGAGAGGAATTGGAGTAATATTTCTGCATCTCATTAGCTAGAATGTATTGGGACAACATTGGTTTGTGTTTGCATTTATTAAATCTATAAACATTTATTGAATCTCTCCTATGTATAGCAAGACACTGTACCTCATGTGGGGGTTGCAGAGGTATAAAAACAAATCCCAGATAGAGCTGGAAGGGTCTGTAAAGATAATGGAGTCCAAACCACTGACCTCCATTTCTCCTTTTATAGTTGAGGAAACAAACCCAAAAGAGAAAAGTGATTTTATAGTGAAATAGGTACAGTTATGTTTGGGCCCCAATTTTCCTTATTCCTTGTCAGAAGTCTTTATATTATACCAAGTACTGCTCAAATATTTTCACTGAAATACCCTAATAGCAGAGGACTATTCAGTGAGTGTACAGTAGTACTAAGCAACTTTGAAATTTCTTTGAAATTCTAAGAATATCTTAAATATTCTTGTGCATTTTTATATTATATTCATGATTCTCTTAATATAATAATTCTGTGTTCTGGGATGGTGGAAATCTTCATTCATCTCCTGATTAATGTTCCAGGAAGATGAGGTACCAGTTTTTCCTGTAAAAAAAAAGTTCACTATGACACCATGTATGTAATACATGGGTTCTAACCTTTGCTTAGCTTAACTGGGGTGTGATACATGCAAAGTTAATTACAATATAGATGCCTCATTAATAGTCCCAAACAGGAGTGCTCCAAGGAGATAGTCATTCATAGTAAGGGTATTCAGAGAGGATTTTCTAGAGGAGAAAGGGGCTTCAACTGGTGGGAAGGAAACACGGTCTCCATTCCATAGCAGAGTCAGGAACATACAAGGAATGTTGAGAGTCTCTGAGTAGACCCATTTGCCTGATGCAGAGCAGAAACCACAGAGAAAGACTGTAACTCAGTTACTGGGGAGTTGGATGGCAAGGCTAACTGAATCTCCCTTGGGTAATTTATTTTTTCTTTTCCCTTTAGTTGATGTCTAGCCTTTAATAATGAATAATCCTGTCAATCGCCTTTCTCATCTGGAGAATTGGATCACATGCTCAGTTGGCCCTGGTGAATTTAGGGCCTGCTCCTGCAGCCCCTTTAGCTTGGAAGATGGGGAAACCTGGGTTGCTGAGAGCGGAGCTTTGTTGGAGGTGCCTGGCAGGCCAACTACCTGGGAATAGTTAATAACAAGATAGTCTAGTTACTGCCTTGGTTCCTGCTTTCCTTGGGCCCTTTTTTTAGAAACCTGTCCTCCCCAACTGCATGCCTGATCACTTGAAAGGAATAAAAAAATTCCATAAGTTAAGCATGGCTTCTTTTGCCAGTCTGCTTTCTTTGAATTTGATGCATGTTTGATTTCTGGTCGTTTAGGCCTTTGTTTCCCAAGCATGACCCAACCACCTGCATCATAATTACTTGAGGTATGTGTTAAATATGTAGTTTTCTGGTCCTCACTCCAGTACTGATTCAGGATTTCCTTCAGTGAAACCTAGAATTGACATTTTAAACAAGTTGTCAGGCAATTTTTATATGAATCACTGCCTTAGACTTTCTGCTATATAGCAGTAATTTTTTTTTTGCCATCCTGTTAAATCTAGACAAGAAGTTTATATTTTCTAAACACACTCATGGCACAGGTGGGGGCATCAGATTTAATGGACCTAGTAGAAATTCTTTGTGGCATCTTGGTTAATACCTGTTCAGCAGATAGGATTTTATTAAATCTTATTTCTAGAGCACTTTGAGAGAGCCTTCATAAATGCTTGTTGTTTGTTTTTTTATTTGCCTGTTCGTGGCCTCATTAACAGATAAATGAAGAGATGTGCCCATTATTTTTTTAGGTCACAGCTTAGGCCATTAGTTTCAAACTTTTCGGTTTCTTTTCTAGAGGAGTAATATGTAAACATGTCAGAAATATCCATATGTATACCAACACAAGTTTGATTAAGTCATTTTGTATTGTGTATTTGGATTCAGAGATTTGTGGGTTTAGTCTGGGTTCCATTTCTATCAGCTATATGCCCTTGGACAAGCCAGATATCTTTTCTTCTCTCACCTTTAAAATAAATGGAGACAGTAGGAGAGTCATGAAGAGAATTCATGAGATGTGGGTTAGCACAGTGCCTAGAACATATGCTTAGTAAATTGTTGATGTAATTAACGGTGGTAGTAAAAGAGGAGGAGTGGTTTGATGGTTCTAGACTTTAGGTGTATGAGGGCTGTCCGGAAAAATATCCAGCCATAAATGCTTCTTTTTCATATTACATGGCTGGATACTTTCCAGACAGCCCTCATATTTCTGACCAAATTCAGGTGCATTTAAGAAGTGAGCATTTCTCTACCCTGTAAATGGCTGCTTTCTGTATGTCAGTCACATCACAAATAGCTTAAACATTTAAAAAGACTTCAGGGGTTCCCTGATGGTGTAGTGGCTTAAGGCTTCAGCGTTGGTGCTGTCAGCACTGCGGCCTGGGTTCGATTCCCTGTCAGGGAGCTACCCACATACCAAAAAGCAAAAAAAAAAAAAATAAAAAGACTTCATTTAGTAGGGGGTTCCCTGGTGGTGCAATGGGCAGGCTTTGGCGCTCTCAGCGCCATGGTCTGGATTTGATTCCCAGCCAGGGAACTACCAAAAAAAAAAAATAGAGGAAAAGAATTCATTTAGATATAATTTATACAAGAGGAAGTACAATTAATAAATTACAGGAAATTATATTTAATTTCATTATGGAAGAAATACACATAGGCTCCTAAGCCACTTTCTTTGCTCGAGCCCGCTCCTACCTCTTTGGAGTGTACTTTCCCCCTCAATAAACTATCTTTTTGTTTCACCACTTTAAAAAACGAAATACACATAAAAGCAAAATAGTTTTCTGTTTACAAATTAAAGTAATACCCAGTTCTGATGAAGATGTGGTGAGACAGGCACATACAGTAGACTCTCAGTTAACCGGCACCCATGGGAATTGGTAAATGCCAAATAAATGTAAATATACTCCCTGTTAACTGGAACTCAGGCAGCCGGCACTCTCAAGCAACTGGCAAACTGAGAGTCTACTGTAATTTGGCATTATGTTTCAGAAGTCTGGTACATATTACTTGTTGAATAGAGAGCCTAAAAATATACCTTTTGACCTAATATTTTCAGACTAAGGAATTTACCTAAAAGAAGCAAAAAGTCTCTATTAACAAGACAGTCATTGGAAGCTATTTTATCTAAATGCTAACAGTAGACTACTTGAGTAATTTATGGTAAATCAAATCTGCATGATATTATGCAGATATTAACATTATTAAGGCTAATAACATGGAAAGCACTTGGTATGTGAAATGTAATGAGATGAAATTCTGTCTGCTGATTATAGTTATGCACAATTACACAGGCACGTGGTTAAGGACTAAACAGGAACTTGACAAATGAAAACATTTGAAATTGTGGAAAATTTTTTTTTTTTTTTTTTTTTTTTTTAATGTGGGTAAGTTCCCTGGCTGGGAATCGAACCCAGGCTGCAGTGTTGACGGTACTGAAGCCTTAGCCACTACACCACCAATGAAAACATTTGAAAAGAGGATTTTGAGTGATCTTTCTTGCATTTTTTATTTTCATTATTGCTGATAAATATTATTATCAATAAACTTATTTCTTAAAAATGTTACTTCAGGAGTTCCCTGGTGGTGTAGTGGCTAGGCTTCAGTGCTCTCAAAGCTGCGGCCTGGGTTCGATTCCCAGCCAGGAAACTACCCACATTAAAAAAAAAAAAATGTTACTTTCAGCTAGATGTACCTTGTGTTTTCTTAGCCTAAAGCAGTGGTGAAAGTGTCCTTACCCAGTGGCCATTCATTGAATGTCTTGTTTGCTGACATAAATTGAACACAGTTATGTAATATACATCTTTGAGGAGAGGGAGTGATGTAGGTAGGAGCTTGAAAAATACAGTAGTACAATATACAGAAAAAGGAGTTTTCCTTCTTGGACCATGAGTTTTTCTGAAGCTCAAAAGAACACCTAGAGAGAGATCTTGCTTCTCAGTGGGCAAGTACACAACAATATTGTCCTTAAGTCTTTGTGCTGTAATGCTCAGGAAATAGGTGTTACACCCAACCCCCTGTGGTGTTTCACTAGTTTAAAATTATGGTGCTAAGTCAAAACTGTTTACCCATCATTGTTTCCTTAGCATGAATTCCTAAAATCCTAAAATTAAAATTGCAGGGAGTTCCCTGGTGGTGTAGTGGCTAAGGCTTTGGTGCTGTCAACACTGTGGCCTGGGTTTGATTCCCAGCCAGAGAACTACCCACATAAATAAATAGATAGATAGATAGGTAGATAGAAAGAAAGAAAATAATAATAAAATTGCAGGGTTTACACATTTTTAATTTTGGATACATTTAGTCTGACCATTTTATGTTGTGTTTCTTGGCCTTGGCTCTCCTTGGTTTCTCCCCATCTGAGTTTGTGATTGAGAATGGATATCCTTGCTTGGTTTCAGTTGTCTTTCCTTTCCTTAATTAACAGCAAATTTAGGCTGCCCACTTGCCTTTTACTGTCTGACTCAGTATAATTTATCTTGATGTCTGCGTAACCTATGTGGATTTGCTTTCCTTTCTCCATTAGACTCCAGCTAAAACACTCTTTAAGTTTTAGAAACTTTGTAAGCTCTGCCATTTTATTAAACCACCTTGATATTTCTATTATATGTATGCACATTTGCATGGGTCTGCATACACATTCATGCTTGCAGAGATGTACTCACTAGTCTTAAAATCTTTCTGATTGTAAGGCCTTTGCTTTCTTTTTCCCCCCTCTGTTCTAGAATGTAAACTGCAGGAAACTGTTGAGCCTCAAGCTTACCTTGCCATGCTGCTGGTTTCTGGCAGGGATCCTAGTAGGTTAATGTGGAATAGCCCCATTCTGGGAAGTGTTACAGAGAGCTTGGGGAGATATTCTGTGGCAGCTCCTCCATGTCACTGTTCCTTCCTCTGAAGAAGCAAAAGGGCTCTTTCACATGGTGCTTTGTCATTCCTCTGCAAGGATGAGGGTGAAGTTGGGGGTAAACTCTTCGTTTCCCAGGCCTCCGCAGACCCAACTGTTACCATTTTTTTCCATCTCCCTATATCAAATGTTTTTTATCCGGTGTAGAAGCTTGTTATACCCTGCAAAACTAAACAGACATTAAAATAATATATTAATATTAGCTATCACTTGTTAAGCACCTATTGTGTGCTGAGTCCTGTGCTAGACACTACATTTTATTAGCTGCCTTAGAAGTTTTAACCAGCCCTCAGATTCCATAGGAGAAACTCAGGTATTTCCAGGTTTTAGGCAGTTTACTCTTGTTTCTTATCAGACTCACTGCTTTCAGTGTATAGATCAGATTCTGTCCACATCAGTGCTTGTCAAACTTCAGCAAACCAGAGATAATTGGGAAACTCCAGATTCTACTTTAGTAGATCTGGGACAGGGCCTGAGATTCTTCATTTCTAACGAGCTCCCAGGTGCTCCTTTGAATAGCAAGGATCCATATCAGTGGTTGCTAAACCTGGGCAGTCAGCAGCTTTTTCCAGGTGATTCTTGTGGAGGGAAATCAGTTTTACCCTAAACTCAGTATTTACTAATTGGAAGAGTTTTAGAGTAGGGTCTGGGAACTGTTTTTGTTTTGTAGTTTTTTTGTTGTTGTTTGGTTAGACTTATTGGTTGTTTTGTAGTTTTTTTCAAAATAAAATTTCCCAGCTTATTGTAATAATCAATTTGGGAATCACTGGTCTAGAACCTGACATTTTAGAGATTCGTTGTTCCACACAAAACAGAGGGGTAAGTGAGCAGTTAATTTTGCTTCATAAAACATTTGAAGAGCTGTGTTGGTTAGAGACCATTTGTTTAATAAAAGGGTAAGGCACTGAGCATGTGAGGACACAGTGAGAAGGTGGCGGCCTGCAAGCCAGGACAAATACACCTCACCAGAACTTGCATGTGGCACCTTATCTGACTCTAGAACTGTAAGAAAATAAATTTCTGTTGTTTAAGTAAAAAAGGTGGGGGGTGAGAAACCCACTCACATTTACTGGAAGGGCTAGTTTATAAACCCCAAAAGCAGGAAGTATCCCTGGATCTCAGAAGGAAACAAAACTAAAACTTGAGTCACTAAGAACCAAGGATGGCTATGCTTTCTTTTCTCTGGGGACTGGCTTTGGTAGAAAACTGCCACCAGACAGTGTAATGCCACCGGCCATCTCCACGTTCCTGAGAGAATTTGAATGACAGTCCAGTTTAGCCTCTGGACTTGTTCTCCCAGAGCCAGGAAACTACCCCTGGACAGTGCTATGTTCTAGAGATCTGGGCTTATCACAAACTAATACAGCTACAGGTCCTACTCCAAGTTCAGAGATGTGGGGGCTCCCTAACATCATTGGGCAGAACCCCCTGAAAGGGGCTACTACATTGTAGCTTTGCATTGTTGAGGTAGGATTATAGAACCAAATAAATCCTCTGTTCTTGGAATTGGGAGGGTGTTATTAGCTTAATAGGGAAGAGAGACAAGATTTTAAATCAGTATGATATGGCCTAAGTTGTGAGTAGAGGGCTAACTTGAGACCCTAAAAGAGTGGAACTTAACCAACCTGGACATTTTAGGAATATTCAGAGAGGATATGTCTGAACCAAATCATGAAAGATAAATACATGCTGGCTAGGTAAAGAAAAGATCAGGGGAAAGCATTTTTCTGGCATTGTGAATAGCATGAACATGAAACAAAATAATTATATTTTATGTAAGATTTTTGTGTGACTAATAATTTTTTTTTTTTCCTTTGGTATGTGGGTAGCTCCCTGGCTGGGAATCGAACCCAGGCCACAGCGCTGACAGCGCCAGCGCCGAAGCCTTAAGCCACTACACCACCAGGGAACTCCCTTTTTTTTTTGCTCTTTTTTTTTTTTTTTTGGTTGTGTGACTAATAATTAACAAGCAGTTATTTCTAGAGTATAAGGTCCATGGTACGATATGAAACTAGAGCAGATAGGTAAGGGCCATACTGAGGAGAGTCTTGATGCCATGCTAAGTCGCTTGAATTTAGGTAAAAGAGGGAACCATTGGATATTTTTTAATTAACATGGGAGGATTTCCATTTTTAAAAATTAATTAATTAATTTTTTTTTAATTACATGTGGGTAGTTCCCTGGCTGGGAATCGAACCCAGGCCGCAGCGTTGAGAGCGCTGAAGCCTAGCCACTACACCATCAGGGAACTCCCAGGATTTCCATTTTTATGATTATAATATGGAGAAGAGTTTTGATGGTGGCCTTGCCTGGAGGCACAAAGACTAGTTGTAATTGTCCAGAGGAGAGGTGATGAGAGGATGGAGAGGAAGAAGCCAGCTATAAAAATATTTAGCAGGGGGTTCCCCTCGTGGCCTAGTGGCTGGGCTTCGGTGCTCTAAATGCTGCAACCTGGGTTCGATTCCCAGTCAGGGAACTACCAAAAAAGAATTTAGGAGTTAAATTTGGCAGGACTAGATTGGATGATAGGAATGAGAAGGAGGAGTCTAGGATAAATCCCAGGCTTGGGTGGGCAGATTGGGGTGGCATTAGATGGAATGAGCAATTTGAGGAGGAAGATAATTTTTTTTTGGACATATTGAGTTTAAAATGCCTGTGGGAGGGGGGGTTCCCTGGTGGTATGTATAGTGGCTGGGCCTCGGCACTCTCTCCGCCACAACCTGGGTTCAACCCCCGCTCAGGGAACCAACAACAACCACAACAAAAAGAACCTCTTAAAATGCCCGTGGGACACATTGGCAGTGGTGCCACTTAGCAGTGGGTCTGCTTTAAGAGCTTACATTGCAGATTTGAGAGTGGTTGTTTCCCCCTTTGTACAGTTTTTCCTGTCTCTGCCTGACACTCCTTTCCTTTCATATTTTAAGTTCAAGGCTCCTGTAGTTTCTTCTTTCATAGACCTCCTTCTGTGCAAGCAGTAGGTTACTTTATACAAAGATTTGACATTATTTGGCTTCACCGTGGGAATTGCTGACAGGATTTTAAATCAGCTTCCTAGAGACTATAAGATACATGAGAGCAAAAATTATTTCTCTCTTTTTCATAAATTCCTAGCACTTAGAACAGTATTTGGCATTTAGTTGAATGAATGAGTGAGTGAAGGAATGAATCATTAAATCACATAGAGTTTAATAGTAGACTCTTTTGGGAATGCCCTCTAACACTGATCTTTTTCATAAAACATTTCTCTGCATTGAATATTAGAGAATGAAAAAGGGGTTATATTGATAAAGAGGTAGAGAAGAGCATTTCAGGTAGAAGCAGCAGCAAGAGCAAAGGCATGGAGGCATAGTATAGTGTGTGATAGAGACAAGCAGTGAGACATTAATAACTCTTATCTTGTCATATGTCTCTGGTCACTCCAGCAAATCTAATAACATTTATAGGTACATTTAATAGAGGTTGTGATGCGTTCTGGGAATTATGTTTTGTTTCTAAGTTTCCATGCATGTGTAGATAAGAATTGGACATATAAAATATACTCACACTGGCATAAAACCGTTAATCAGGTTCTTTACATTCATTGTCTAATGTGTTCTTTAGGTCCATAGTCTAATGCAAGTCCTCTTTGAAGCTGTCTTTGAGTCCCAAGCAAAATGTACTGCTTCCTAATCTGTGTTCATGTAGCATGTTATTACCTATTTCTATTTTCTTATTTTCATGTTCATTTGACTAGTATCCCTGACCATGCCTTTAATAATTCCTAGGTCTAGCATATAGGAGACATTAATTAAATTTCAATGGATAATTGAGTGAATGGATGTTTGTACTCAGTGTCAGTCACATTAAGAGGAACTGTGTTCAGCTTCTATATCCCTTTTCTCTTATAGCTCTTTGTAGTGGATGTCCAGACAAACCAGATTACCAAGATTCCCATTCTGAAGGACCGGGAGCCTGGAGGTGTGACCCAGCAGGGCTGTGGTATCCATGCCATTGAGCTGAATCCCTCTAGAACGCTGTTAGCCACCGGTGGAGACAACCCCAACAGTCTTGCTATCTACCGGCTGCCTACACTAGATCCTGTGTGTGTGGGAGATGTAAGTTTCCCCAGTAATTAGGCTGTGGTATCCATGCTATTGAGCTGAATCCCTCTAGAATGCTGTTAGCCACCGGTGGAGACAACCCCAACAGTCTTGCTATCTACTGGCTGCCTACACTAGATCCTGTGTGTGGGGGAGATGTAAGTTTCCCCAGTAATTATAGTTAGAGGTAGCCTTCTTTCAACACAGCGCAGTACATCACATGGACCCTCCTTCCACAAACCCCCCGGGAAGGAATAGTTTTCTGTAGATTTCTTCTGACTCCAGGGACATCGGGGGGAGAGAAGGGGTAGAGATTTCAGAATGGGGATTATATGCCCCATAGAGAGTATCAGGTATGTTTGATAAAGGGGTAAGCAGCACATCTTGGACCAGCAGCAGTGGGTTAGTGTTTGAGTCCAGTGTCCATACATCTGTTGCCCATAATTTATTAACATAATTCATTCAGCAACTATTTATTGAGCTTTCTATGGCCAAGCATTATTTTAGACACTGGGGGCACATCAGTGAATAAAATAGATAAAACCTCTGTCCTCTTAAAGCCTGCATTCTAGTGAAGGGAGACATAAACCAATATATAAACCATATAAACCAGTAAATATTCACCATCAGTATGTAGAGTTGATAAGTGCCATGGAAAAGAGTAAAGGCAGGCTAAAGCGATAGTGTGGTGGAGAATGCTGTTCATAAGATAGTCAGGGAAGCCTTTAGGGATTAGAATGACATTGGAGCAGGGAGACTAAAAGGAAAGGAGGGTGCAAGACATGCTGATGTTTGGAGAAAGAGTGTCCCAGACAGAAGGAACAGCAAAGAAGTCAGTTATAGCTATTGTCCCAGGAAGCAGGTTGGAGAGTAGTAGGACAAGGTTGGAGTGATGAGAGGTGGGTGATTATGTGTAAGAGCCCCAAGTAAGACATCCAGAAATAGAAGATCAGAGCTATGTGTCCACTAGACATGCTTATTGTCCACAGGAATGCCAGTTACATTCCAGCTTTGAAAGTTAAAAGATTGTGGGATCATGCCCTATGGGTTGAAGTCACCAGTAATCAGAGTTACAGTTTTTACAAAGATATTTTCATTCAGACTTGTATGCTTTTCAAGAGTATGCGTTATAATCCTTATTTTACTAATTTTTCCCCCCTCTCTTTATTTGTCACTACCTCTTCTCCAAGGATGGGCACAAGGACTGGATCTTTTCCATTGCATGGATCAACGATACTATGGCAGTGTCTGGTAAAATTGCCCTTTTATAGGACTTTTGGTGAGGGAGGGAGGCTAGAAGTTGAAAAGGGATAATAGTGTGAGTGCAGATAGCCCAGTAAATAGACCATCAGCCAGGGGCCAGAAGATGTTGTTTTCTAATATTGGCTCATTCTCTTCCTTACTATGTGACTTTGGCTGTCATTTCCCTGGTATATTCCTGATCTGGAAAGTGGAGGTATTGGCATACTTCATTTATTATATTAGTCATACTCTTTCTTGTTTCAAAGAACATGTGTGATGGCGTATTAGCCTCAGTGTTTTTGTGGGGCTTAATTGAAATAATGGTTGTTAAAGTATTTTGGAAAAGTTGGTGTGCTCTATAAAGTATTAGGAGCAATAACCATTTTGTGTACAACTAACTATGTAACATTTTAAGTTTCTTGTTAATAAAAGCTGTATAGGATTGCGGGCATTTCTTTCCCAGTGGTAGAACAGTCAGGAAAAAAAATATGAAAATGAGCATAGAGAAGATAATAACCTAGAGATACACAAATGCTTTCTGGATACCCAGAAAGCAGTAGCCTAGGAGGTAGGCTCAGAGTGCTAACCATTTTTACTGGGTACCCATATGTATTATAAAAATTCAGGGAGTTCCCTGATGGTGTAGTGGCTTAAGGCTTCGGCGCTGGCACTGTCAGTGCTGCAGCCTGGGTTCGATTCCCAGTCAGGGAGCTACCCACATACCAAAAAGCAAAAAAAAAAAAACAAAATAAAAATTCATCCCCTATTCCAGATTCCCAAACAGAAATAATCCTAATAGTTGCTAAATTAAGTACTTCACATATATGTTATCTCACATAATCCTCAGAGCAGTATTAGAGGGATTGCATTATTAGCCTCATTTTACAAATGAGAAAATTGGGATTCTGCGAAATTATTATTATAACTTGCCAAAGGACACACAAATAGTGATAGATGGAGTCATGATCTGAATCCAGTTTCTGATTTCAGACCATACTTAGAAATAAATATTTCTTCTTTGATTCTTTGCAAGGCACTACAAAGCAGCCAGGAGGGAAAATAAACCTAATGAACAAGCATATTCACGGGTCAGAATTACCCAGGAGTGGTTGAAAAGCTTTTGGATTCCCTGTCATTTGTCTCCCCAAGCAATGAGAGCTCCTTGAGGCTGTCATACCCCTCTACTGGGACTCTTTGTATGTCAGTAACCTACCATTAAATTTGGTTGTTGGGAGCCAGAAATGGGCTTTCTTTGGGTGCCTCCTATCTCTTCTTTCAGATACCCTGCAATTGTCTTATGTTTTCAACCTTAATAACTCCCAAGTGTACATTTTCTGCAGTGTAATAGCAGGTTTTTAAGACTATTGCCTCTGATTAAGAGACCTGAATTTGAATCCTGGTCTTACCACTTATTAGCACTATGATCTTGGACAAGTTACTTAAGCTTTTTGAGACTTGGGTTTTCTCATCTGTAACAAGAATAATGATTATGTATACTTTAGAGGTCATTAGGAAGAAGAAATGAGATAATAACATAATGGCTGCCATATTGAAAATGCTCAATACTTGTTTACCATTGCTAAATGTTCAGACTTCATGATGAGCATCAACCCCTAAACATTCCACTTCAAAAATCAATGTATTCAAACTTGCCATCTCCCTTCTTTTTTTTTTTTTTTTGCTTTTTGGTATATGGGTAGCTCCCTGACTGGGAATCGAACCCAGGCCGCAGCGCTGACAGCACCAACGCCGAAGCCTTAAGCCACTACACCATCAGGGAACTCCCACCATCTCCCTTCTAAGTCTCACACACTACCCCCATTGACATTGTATTGGTGAATGGTCCCACCTTCCACCCACCAGGTGCACAGCCAGAGAACTAAGACTCATCTTAGGCTCTTCAGACTCCTTAGACTACCAAACCACATTGATACTATTTTCTAAAATATCTCTTACATCAATTTCTTTCCTATATTCCCCTCTTGAGTGCTCATCATCTATATTTTGAGTTACCCCAGTATCCTTTCGTATTTTCTCTCTGCTTCTAGTCTTGTCTCCTCCAATCTAATCTTCATGAATAATTTTTCCTTATTGTAAAAGTAATACATGTTTATTATAAGAAATTCTTAAAATACAGATAAACAAAAAAGGAAATAAGAATTACCCACAATATTTCTACCCAGAAATGACCACTGTTAACATTTTGAAATATATCTTACTAGTCTTTTTTTTGTACATAATTTTTAGTTTGTTAAAATGGGATCATATAGCGGGATAGATATATGGGTAGATACACCAAATATAATACAAGGTCAGACAATTAATTTCATGAACTCATCCTAGAGAAAGTGCTACATCCCTCATTGCTGAATATCACTATGGTCACTGTCAAATACTCCCTTTGGGAACCTGTGCATCAATGCAAGCGCCTAGTCCACCCTTCAAAGCAATTCTGAAACTCTTTTTCTGGAATGGTAATCAGAGCTGTCATCATACCCAGAAATCTGACAGTTAAGTTGGTGAACTTGCTATCATGGCTTACACTGACAGCACTCTACAAATAACTCAGTAAGGTGTCATAACCTTGGCAAAGTACGACAGTCGCTCTGATGGCACTTTGTAGCACTCAGGAGATAGAAATGTGGGAAGGGCAACTTCTGGTCTCAAAAGAGAGTTGGCATGTAACTTTATTGTAAAGGAATTTTAAAACCATGACTTTTTTAGTGGTTCTAACTATAATATAGCCATATTGTTGGACATACACATGGTTCTAAATAAATACCTTTGTATATGGGTCTTATGACAGTGGATTCTTATTCCTAGATGGGAACACAAACTTTCTGGATTTTGCTGCAGATTCCTCAGTTGTACTCTAGAAAGATGGTCTCATTTTAGCTTGCCACCAGCACTATATTCAGGACTCAATTCAAAGAAAAATGTTCTTAGTTTTTTTAAGTGCTTCATTATTTTTTGCTAAAAAAAAAAACTATCTTTTTCAGCATTCATTTTTATGTAGAATAGTCATTGTCAATACAGGGATTGTCCCTGTGGGTCCATGGAAAGCCTTCAAGAGGCGCATGAACCTTGTTGAAATTAAATGTACAATGTGGTGTTTTTGTGTGTTTTTCTAGAGAAATGCCTCAGTCTCTTAAAGGGGTATAAGACTCAGGAAAGGTTAAGCACCAATGATCTAAAGTGGAGGTTCCCAAACCTTACTGCCCAGAAATGACCTGTGTGTGCATGCCCCAGTGACTTAGCACTTGGCTTGGAAAATTATTGAGCTTCATTAATTTATATAATGCTCTCTTTTGAAAAATCTCACCAACCGTGCTATGCTTAAAGGTTATATTTTAACTCATACACCTTAGCTGAATCATCCTCTTGGTGCTATTAAAATGCATACTGCTGTCTGTTTTGGACTGGACCACCTGACGAAGCTTCAGCACATATGAGGATTATGCACAAAGAGCAAGAGTAAGAAAGCCCATCTTAGCTCTGCGGGACTGCTCCATGGAGAGTTAGGTATGTCTGACATCTGTGGTCTCTTTCGATTGCAGGCTCACGTGATGGGTCCATGGGACTCTGGGAAGTGACAGACGATGTGTTGACCAGAAGTGATGCAAGGCACAATGTGTCACAGGTCCCTGTGTATGCTCACATCACTCACAAGGCCTTAAAGGATATCCCCAAGGAGGACACAAACCCTGACAACTGCAAGGTCCGTGCTCTGGCCTTCAACAACAAGAACAAGGTACGAGCTTGCCAAAACTTCCCTGAAGCTTATTCCTCTTGCTTCACCTTCTTAGTTTATGTCTTAGGAGATGTACTTCTTTCTCCTTCCCCAAGTCAGTGCTTGCCACATAGCTCAGTTCTAAGCCCACAGAGCACTTCTTAAAGGCTAAGGAATTATGAAACCTACCCTTTGCATTGAGCTCTGCTGTATTTCTCTAAATTGTCCATATTTGTGGGTCAGCCTTTCAGAATTTCCCCAGGGCCACTTCACTGTCTCATTTGCATATGCCTTACAAGTGCTTTATTTTGGGTGTGATTTTCATACATGCTTCTGAAAGCAATCACTTTTTTTTCTCTTTAGTATTCAGTTTCTTTTAATTCTTCACTGCCTGTTCTCAGCACTGCCACCAGATCTAACCTAATCACAAAGATTCCTGAAATTGGGATATTAAATAGTGTTGAGATAGAGACCCAGAGCCAGAAGAGGAGAAAACCTTCTCCCAAAATCTGAATCACGTCACAATTTGAAGGGTAGTTCCCTTAGCCTCCTCTCTCACATCCATAATTACGGAGTAGGGGTAGATTTATCTCTTCTAGTTTAGACCCCCTACTTAACAGAAGTTCTCACACTGAGACTTAAGAAACTGTCCTTCATGTATGTACTGTAACTGTCAAACAAGATGTCATGGGAATGTTTGTGTAGTAAGGTATCTATGTTACTGTTAGAAATTGGAGGGAGTTCCCTGCTGGTGTAGTGGCTAGGCTTCGGCGCTCTCAACACCCCGGCCTGGTTTCGATTCCCAGCCAGGGAACTATCCAAAAAAAAAAAAAAAAAAAGGAAAGAAATTAGACTTGCTTCTTGGTTTCTCTCAAGAAGCAGCCTCAATTTAACCCTACCAGACTGCTGTACCGATTTTTTGGTAATTTCCAAATCTGCTGCTATACTGCTGTACCTAATTTTCGAATGAAAGGTAGACCTATTTTCTACAATGTCTCCAAGTTCCATCTTATTCTAACCACTTGTTTGCATATAACTAACATTTTTCTATATTGTGTTGGTTTTTTCTCTTTAATGCTCAGGAGCCCAGGTATAGGAAACAGTTAGGTTCAGGGCCTCAGGTCTGGTAGGGTTAATAAGCTATCCAGCTATATTCCACAGGGTCGATAATGAGATGATAATCTGTATCACTCCTGCTGGAATCATGGGATAGAAATGAAGACTGGAAGGGCCTGACCTTCAAGGTCTTCCCCTGCTTGCTATTGAATGTTAGTTGCTACAGATTGAAATATAACCTGTTTGTCATTGCTCTTGTAGGAACTGGGAGCAGTATCTCTGGATGGCTACTTTCATCTCTGGAAGGCTGAAAATACACTGTCTAAGGTGTGTGATGAACATGACTTAGTAGTTTGACCTAAAATTTTACCTTATGGTTAAATTAAAATACTTTAAATCTCACTGAGCGTTTTCCTTCTTATCTAAAGCGTCAGTGCTCCAAGGGTCTGACCATGTGATTGCATGGTACATGAAATTTCACTCTAGTGTGTCTCTCTTAAAAGTCTTTTGTGGGGTTCCCTGGTGGTGTAGTGGCTAGGCTTCGGCGCTCTCAACGCCACGACCTGGGTTCGATTCCCAGTCAGGGAACTACCCGTCCCCCACCCCCCAAAAAAAGTCTTTTAAAGAGATCAGAGGGGGCAGTTCTTTCACAATGCAAGGGCTTTCTGAGAATCTCCTTTAATCTACCAGTCTTTCAGTCCACAATGTGTTTAAGCATTTGCTTATAGATTATTGACTCTGGCATGTTTTGAGTATAGGAAAACCTAAATGATAGAAACCACTGGCAACTGAAGATTAATTAAACTAAGATAAAACATCCCTGAAATAACCATGTAAGGTAATGAGAATATAAATTTAATTGATATATTTATAAGCAACTTTTGCATGAAGTCTGCCTGTGAATCATTTGCCCTCTTCTTGTTCCAGAGATCTTTGCTGCTTGTTTCTTCTGTGATACTTTTTCTCAAGAGGAATTGGAGCCCCAGTAATTATTGATTCCTTCATGTCAAAGCAGCCTCTGAGCTCCCCTGCCCTTTACAGGCAATAGGCACCCACTGAAAATTGGCTGAATGACAAGGATCCAGGGTTAAGGCTGATTGGTGTTACCTGGGGTTGCTTTCTGTAGTTTACAGTTTGCATACAATTTGGGAGCCAGGCTGAGGGTAGCTAGCATTCAGCCATTTTATCTGGTGAGAAGGGTGGTGGCTCTTCCTGGCAGAACAGAATAGGACCTTGTTTTAGTGTCCTAGGGCTATGCCTGGAAACAACCTGTAGGCCTTGGCCTTTATCTCTGCTTCTGATTATTTAATTCCAGTTTGACCTTATTTTCTATGTAGTCCTGTTCAGTACCTAGATCTTATTATAGTCACCTTTTCTTTCTCTCACATACCTTGGGGTGGAGCAGGGTGTTATTTCCTTAATTGGGGCTTTTGTCTTGTCTCTGACTTTGTAAAGCTTGTATATGAGGGATGCCCACAGAGGTGAGCATCTAAGAACAATGCCCTGCATATACTTTCTGGTTAATGCCATGAGTATATCTTTTCTCTGTATTTTCAGCTCCTCTCCACCAAACTGCCATATTGCCGTGAGAATGTGTGTCTGGCCTATGGTAGTGAATGGTCAATATATGCAGTGGGCTCCCAAGCTCATGTCTCCTTCTTGGATCCACGGCAGCCATCATACAACATCAAGTCTGTTTGTTCCAGGGAGCGAGGCAGTGGTAAGTCCCAGTGTGTCCCTCAGGCTTACAGTGCATTGGGTTTTAACCTTCAGTTTCTATGCTGGTTTCCAAACAAGTATAGTGACCTGTATCAAACTTGGTGGAGCTGTTTGGTGACACAAGAGGGGAACTTAAATTTGGCAGCAGAGCATCAAACAGCAGACAAATGTTTGGCCACAGAAGCCTTTGATAGAAACCAATAGTCAGTATATTGGTGGTTTCATATGTTCTTTCACAGAGCCCTATTTTCTATTCTGTGGTAATTTTTTTTCTGGAGCTCTGAACTGTAAAATTCATTTTATGCAAAGGGCTGGTAAGGTGGGGTAAGGAGGAGTTAACAAAGGGGCATGAGGAAACTTTTTGGGGTTGATGAGTATGTACTTTTTTTATTGTGGTTGTGGTGTCATGGTTATATGTGTGCAGTGTATTGTATGTCTATGATACTTCAGAAAATACTTCATTTAGTTCTGACCTCTGAGTGAATTGGGCTTCAGCTTGCCATCTTTTATAGCATATTCTCTACAAGAACACCCTCATTCTTTATTGTGGAACAAAAAGAAAAACTTGCATTTGGTCTATACTTTAAGAGTTTAGAATACTTTTATTTGACATTCCATCTTACTAAGAACCGTGTGGGAAACAGGTAGGAAAAGATGGTGTTAATCCCATTTTATAGGTAAGGAGACTGAGACCCAGAGCAGTTAAATAATTTGCCCAATTTCAACACATGTTGGTGGGGGAACAGCCAGGGACTAAAATCTGGATCATCCAGCTTAACAAAGTGTATTTTCTTCATCTCACTTTGTTTCCCTTCTCATACAAAAATGTGGCTGTTAGCCTGAGAGCCCTACAAGGCACAATATGATTACATTTTAGCTTCTCCTGTAGTATTTAGTTTTGTGCAGATATTGCAAAAATGACTTGTTTTAGGTTTGTTTTCAATTGTAGTTAAGAATGTTCAGGGAGTTCCCTGGTGGTGTAGTGGCTGGGCTTTGGCGCTATTAATGCTGTGGCCTGGGTTCGATTCCCAGCCAGGGGACTACCCACATTAAAAAAAGGTGGGGTGGATAAAAGAAAAGATGTTCACATTCAGAACAAAGAAAATAATGTATGTAATGAGAGTAGTAAGAGAAAGAAAAAATAGACTTCACTGGAATATCTGCAATGAAGTTTTAAGAGATTTTGGATACTGATATAGGAATAATACACCTAAGAAGGAAATACTGATCCCACAGATGTTACTGAACACGTCTTATGTGCCAAGAGACATCTTCAGGTTCCATGTACTTATTTGAATGACAGATGCATTTGCCTTTTGACCCAGAGTGGTTAGGTAACTTGTTTTAAATTGACACTGTAAGAGACATTTGGTGCTTCTTCTAGGTTGTCTGCCACCCTCATAACACACTTAATACCAGATAAAGACCTCTTGCAGTGCCATGATAGTGGTTTTAGGCCAAATACAAGGAAGTCTCTATCGATGTAATGATTTGTAAATATGCAGGTTACCCTTACTTTCAGTGTAGGTTAGAAACATATAATGGAGAGGAACTTAAGAGTTCGGAAAGATGACTCCAGAGTGAATTTAAGGGAGGCAAGGAGTTTCAGGGCACATTTCTGGTCTTAGGCTAAAAGCATCTTGGGCATCATCAAGCATCTGGCATTTCTCTAAGACTTAGGAGAACATTCCTGTTAGTTATGTGGATGGTAGATAGTATGGTATCTGGCTTTTGCGGAGCTACACTCTCTATGGGAAAGGCACTGTCTGGTTTTTTGGGGTACAATGTATGCTCAGTGTCAGAAAAATTCAGGCTAGCATACTATCAAGTGCATACTCCCCCTGCTCATTGCCCTTTTCTTTTCTCTCACAGGGATCCGGTCAGTGAGCTTCTATGAGCACATCATCACTGTGGGCACAGGGCAGGGCTCCCTTCTGTTCTATGACATCCGAGCTCAGAGATTCTTGGAAGAGAAGCTCTCAGCTTGTTACGGGTCCAAACCCAGACTAGCAGGGGAGAATCTGAAACTAACCACTGGCAAAGGCTGGCTGGTGAGTAAGCTCCTGCTGGACATACTTACTGCACAGTGACAGGAAAACTGTCTTTGCTCTATGTACCCACTCTCACCCCCACTGACATACCTCCTACCCCCATACCTTTTCACTAGTAAGAGGCACTCCTTGGACCACAGGCACTTTCTCTTGATTTTACTTTTTTTTTTTTTTTTGGTATGTGGGTAGCTCCCTGGCTGGGATTCGAACCCAGGCCGCAGCGCTGACAGCACCAGCGCCGAAGCCTTAAGCCACTACACCATCAGGGAACTCCTTGATTTTACTTTTGAGTCTGCATGTCTGTGGGAAAACAGACCCTGTAAGGCACTGATTGATCCAGAATCCACCCCCCTGACACACACCCCCGGTGATAATAGAGCAGAAAGAGAAGGAACCTCCTACTGAGTCTGCCAGTAATTATTAGAGAGTTTGGTTCCAGTTGCCCTGAGAAGATCTTCAATTTGTATAGCAGTTCTTCAGCCTGCTCAGTTCCTCCCTAATGCTCAATTGGAAAAAACTGGGACCTTGTTCACATGAGCGTTAATTTCCTAACACCAGGTTACAGATGCAAGACCCTTTGCTCTTAAAAAGACCAGAAAGCATTCCTATCCCTTCCTCTCCCTTTCCTGCCCCATGGTGTAGAAGTCCTAAAAGAGTCTTCTTTCTCTTCCCATAGAATCACGATGAAACCTGGAGGAATTACTTTTCGGACATTGACTTCTTCCCTAATGCTGTTTACACCCACTGCTACGACTCGTCCGGAACGAAACTCTTTGTGGCAGGCGGTCCCCTCCCTTCAGGGCTCCATGGGAACTACGCTGGGCTCTGGAGTTAATGACAGCCAGCGCTCTCCCAAAATGCAGAGATTTACACTAACGTCCACCCTCTGTTTCCTTGTTTCTTCTTTTGATATTTTCCAATTGTGTGAGGCCCTCATATTAGTGGGAACAGCAGAGTATGCCTATGGTTTTCGGCTTTGACAGAAAGAAGCTCTATATAGAAATCTGAAGGTTTTGTTTGTTTTTTACCTTTTTTCCCTTTTGGTAATCAGAATTTTACTTTACTAGGCTTTTTCTTTGTGGCTTTTCAACCAAGCATTTTTAATCCCTATTTCTATTTTTTTCCTCAGGTGACACACACTCTTCCCCTCTCTGGCTTCTTTAAAGGCTGACATAGTCATTCTCACCCTTACTTCACTCTTGAGTGGCAGAGCTCCTTTACAATTATGTGGTTGCTGTCAGACTTTCTGTGAAAGTTTGGGGGCTGTATGTATGTGTGTGAACTTGTGTGCCTGTAAGTACTGTGTGTTACTGAAATTACCTGGAGTGAGGATTACTTGTAATTAAAATATTTATAAAAGAAACAGCTTTATTCAGAATCCAGCTTTGGGACTAGTCTTTACCTTGTTTTTTAAAGTCTAACAACACTGATTATAGGAAGTAACAACAGAAAGGAAAACACATCACCAGGGAAACCCTTTGAGTTAGATTGCAAGCTTCTTAAGGACCCTCTTGCCAGGACTCCAAAGTGATCCATCCCCTCTCTGTCTTCCCATCTGTGTGTCCCCCAGATGAGAACATTTCTGTGTATGTCACTTCCACTTGAGCTTCCTGTCTGCTTAGTCAGTGGCCACTTCCCTAAAACAAGAGTCTCCTCCACCCAGATGCAGCTCTGGAGGCTGCAGAAGTCTTGGTAGGACTAGGTAAAGAGAATCCCCATCCCACCTTCCCTGTCCCTCCCCTTAAACAAGACCTGATCTGGTATCTCAGGGTCCTGGAGCTGAGGGCCTCAAGTCTGCTAAGATTCACATACAGAATCCCCTTGGCTTTGGGGAGAAACTTCTCCTTTGCCTCTCTTCTAATCTAATCTCCCCAGTGAGGTTTGCTTTCATTTTCTAAATTGGGTTCAGTCCAGGAGGGTGGAGGTGAGCAAGGGTTATCTGTGTAGTGAGGGTTGGGGTTGAAGCCACCTCCCACTCTTGGCTCAGCCCTGGGATGGTGATGGGGTGGCCTACAGCCAGCAATGTTGTGCATGTAAAAGCATTGATGTGATTAGTAATTTGTTCCTTCCTTGAACTGTCTGTTTAGTCTGAGGTTTTAAACTTGCAGGCGACTGACTGATCATGATGTCCAGTGATTCCTTGCTTTTTGTGCATCATGTTGCCAATAACAGCTGTTCCCACCCACAAATTCCTCCTCCATTCAAAGCACATACTCTTCTTGTGTCAACAGCCCATTCTGGGGAAAGGGAAAGTCATACTTTTTCCTGCACTCCAGTTTCTAGTTGCTCTCTTAAGTCATCCCTCTCTGCTCCAGATGTAAGTGGGGAGATTGAAAAAAAGAGTGTCTTTACCTTGATGAGGGTGCTGCTGGGGAGGGAAGTCAGCATGTCACCATATTGAGTGGTACAATGCATATACCACAGGTTCTAGAACTCTTATCTTCTAACCTAGAGAAATAGGTGCTATAAACAGGGAATTAAGCAAAATGCTGGATGCTGTAGATATTTTAATTGTCTTAATTTTTTTTCTATTAAACTACAGGCTGTAGATTTCTTAGTTCTCACAGAACTTCTCTCATTTTAAACCAACTTGTATATTTAAAAAAAAAAAATCTTAAGTAGGATGTTTTGTATTGTTGCCAGACCCTCTTCTGTGATGGGTAATGCATTTGATTGTTTTGAGTTTTTGTTTTCAAAAATGTAGCACTTGACTTTTTGCCAAGTAAAAAAATAAATATTATTCCAGTGCAAAGTGGTTTGCGTGAGTATGTATATCCAAGAAGCAGCAGGGAAGAGGCCCTTAATGACTGGTTGGTAGGTCAGCTTGGGATGCTAGGATTGCTTGGAGCAGAAGGAAAACTCAAGAATTCCCTCAAGGTTAAAGGCGGGTCAAGTGTGAAAAAAGCACTAAGACCTGCTTGCTCCTGGTCCCCAGCTTTGGCCCAAGATCAGTTGCTCTGGGATCCAGATGAGGGTGGATATAACCAGAGGAAGTGTGTGGTGCTTCCAAGGAAAAAAAGGAAGGAAGGTGCTAATCCTTACTCCAAATGACTGGATTTGAGCAAGCTAACCAGCTTCTCTGACATAAACCAGGGTTGGTGATAGGCCCTGTTCACTTCAGTGGAGGGTACCCTGAGAAAGACTGCAAGTGGGGCTGTGCAGTGCTCTAGAACAGGATGGAAACCTAGATAGATCCTAGATGCCCATTGTAAGAGGACAGTGACTATTGTGAGTGATACTCTTCCCAGAGCCTGTTTTGGGCTGTAGCGGAGAGAAAGGCAAATTGCTAAATCATCACAGCCATCTCTGGAAGACCCATCAGGGCTGGGCCACAGAGCCAGGCAAGGCAATACCTATTCCTCTGCCACGTGGCACTTGTTTCTTTCCAGGACACACTGGATACAGCTGCCCTGTGCACGGCCTTTAAGAGACTGACTTTGAACATGACTCACACAGGCACCTGCCTATAAGGTTAAAGGCTGCAGAACAGGCAGGGGGAGGTGAATGAGTTGAAGCAACTGAGAGGGCTTCCTAGAGAAGAGTTAAATTTAGACAGAGACTGGAATTAGCCTTTCCCAAAGTGAGGAATCTCCAATCCATGGAACAATAGTAGGGGGAACCCAAAAAAACCCCAGAATTATCCTCTGCAGGGTAAGCCCCTTGTAATACAGGCTTCCCCCACTGAGTGTTCTAGGAACCCATCTGCATCAATGTACCAGCTGGCATTGTGAGAGGCTGTGTTGGGCTTCAGTGAATTTTTTTGGAGAACTGGACCGTGTTTGCCCATTTCATGATGGGTGATTTACACAAACAATGTGCGGCATGACAACACACCTCACACTACGCTACTCAGCAGTTTTTGGCTAAAAATGTCATGACCCATGTACCCCACCCTCCCTATTCACCCAATTTTGCTCCAAGTGACTTTTGTTTCCCCAGATAAAAAAAGTCCTCAAAGGGAAACATTTTGCCAATGTGGAAGAGGTAAAAAACAAAAATCAGCAGAACTGAAAGGCATCAAAATGGACAAAAAGGCATCAAAAGATTCTAAAACTTGGAAGTTCCCTGGTGGTATAGTGGCTTAAGGCTTCGGTGCTGTTAACGCTGCAGCCTGGGTTCGATTCCCAGCCAGGGAACTACCCACATAAACAACAAAAAACAAACAAAAAGGTTAAAAAACTTGAGCAGTGGAAAAAGCATGTCAATAGGTGTCAATTGGAGAGCACTTTGCAGGTGACTGAACTTTAAACACAAAAGATTAAATTACAATTTTTTTATAAACAAATTCTAGGTTTTTTTTTTTTGTTTTGTGCCCCCTCATAATTGGTGTTTGCAAAATGATCGATAGCCAAATTATTTTCGGGGGAATACAGATTAAATCAAAGACATGCTGGGAGTTCCCTGATGGTGTAGTGGCTTAAGGCTTCCGCGCTGGTGCTGTCAGCGCTGCGGCCTGGGTTCGATTCCCAATCAGGGAGCTACCCACATACCAAAAAGCAAAAAAAAAAAAAAAAAAAGACATGCTTCTTCACAACCTCAGGTTTTTTTTTTCCTTTTTTTTTTTTTTTTCTTTTTGGTATGTGGGTAGCTCCCTGGCTGGGAATCGAACCCAGGCCGCAGCGCTAACAGTGCCAGCGTCAAAGCCTTAAGCCACTACACCATCAGGGAACTCCCTCAATGGTACCTTTTTATTCTTTCACCTGTCTGTATTTTCTAGTAGTGTTACTTAAAATGCTCTCCTCCCAATTGTTCTTCATTGTGTGCAAATAAGAAGTTAATAATAAATGAGGATAATGGACAGAAAATCTTAATTGCTCCTTTGCTCAAAAAACCTACAACAAAAATTCCTCATTTCCCTTTCCTTTGGCATAAACTTTCTTCTTAGGCTTGGCAGCTCATCCAGTCTTCTCAACTCACATGGTACACTTCCTTTGCTCTCAACCAAAAAAGAAATTGCTCATAACCAATTCCTCCTGTCAAAATCTTTCAAGGTGTAGCTCAGGTCTTAACTCTTCTAGAAAGTTTTCCATGATCACACACCCCTTTTCAGGGAGCCCTGTTTTCCAGGGTCTTTCCAACCACTAACAGATAAAGGATTGTCCTGAGAGCCCGACTCTTCTGGGAAGGCTGAGCAAATTCCTTTGGCCCAATCAATCCATCCTACACCCAGTAGGGGGAGCCAGAACTTAGTTCCCAACCTCTGGAGGTACCACCCCTGCATAAACAAACTCTGTATGGAGTGTGATCAAAGATATGCACAAAACTTATTTTTTAAGAGAAGGGGAAAGGGGCAGACAGAGCTATAATGTTTGTCTTGAAGGAGGTTGGTTTTTGGGGGGGGAGAGTGGGGAGCTATACTGAACTTTTCAGAGTATCAATCCTTAAACCAAGCTAGCTTGTACATTTATTTGTTTGGGGTTTTTTTGGGGGGTTTTTTTTTTTTTTTTTTTGGCTTTTTGGTATGTGGATAGCTCCCTGGCTGGGAATCGAACCCAGGCCGCAGCGCTGACAGCGCCAACGCCGAAGCCTTAAGCCACTACACCATCAGGGAACTCCCAAGCTTGTACATTTATGTGCAGATCTGATTTACAAAAATGTATGCATACAGGAATTCCCTGGTGGTGTAGTGGCTTAAGGCTTCGGCGTTGGCGCTGTCAGCGCTGTGGCCTGGGTTCGATTCCTGGCCAGGGAACTAGCCACATACCAAAAAAAAAAAAAAAGCCAGATAGACTTCCCCTGTCCTCCCCTCTTCTGTACAAGGAATGAATAGGACGTTGCGATTGAACCTCCAAATTCAATAAACTGAGTCTTGGTTGGAAAAGTTAGGTAGGAGGCAGCTTGTAGGAAGAGCACTAGATTTGAGGTTGATATTCCTTGTTAAATACTCTCTAATCATTAACCAGCTGTTTGACTACAGGCTGTTTGAATCTCTCTGGGCTGATAGTGAACTTCTATGATAAGGGCTGTGAAGGTGCTTTGAAATTGACCACAACAGTAAAGCATTCTTAGGGTTCAAAAGGCTGAGCCATCTGTGAGATTTTAGTCTCATAGAGATGGCAGATCTCTCTCACTTAAACTTAGTTGAAATAATCGTGACTGTGTGGCAGCCAGGAGCATGGGGCCTTCTGGAGTTAACTGACAAAAAGCTCCAAGCCCTCAAGCAGCCAGCCAGCCAAGCTTTTACCCAAGCAGGAACCAGGAGCTTCTTTAACACCTTCTGGTTGCAGCCTTTCCTTTGAACCACAGAGAGATGCAAAGCTTAGCCAGGCTGCCCACACTGGAGGAAGAAGTCATGTGCCCTGGGGAAAAGCTGAAAGCTGTGCCCCTGAGATATTTTGGGAGGCAGATTCACTGAGAACACTAAGAACTCCACTAGGAACTGAGCTGGTAAAATTGGAGCAAGGCCTCAAGTAAAGAGATGATGGCACTTGTAGGAGACATTCCCTCAGGCAGAAGTGTCACTGCTGACCAGGGTTAGGGGCTGACAAGCATTAGCTTTGCCCTGCAGGTAAGACCCCAGCACCTACAGGTCTAATTTGGGTCCATCTGTGTTTGGAGTCAGGTGCTGGCTGATTTGTGTTTTCCCTGAGATCTTTCCCATCCCCAGGTCTCTCTGTCTACCTCCTGTAGCTGGCTGTGGCCACAGTAGTTTTCTGTTGGGGCTATTTTTCAGCAGAGTTAAGTCCAGGAACTGGTTTAACTTGCTTCTAAGAGTCTTGACTCCATTCCAGACTCCTTTGGCTTCAGGGAAGGGAGGTGGAGGAGTGAGGTAGGATGAGACAGGATAAGGCCAAAGGGAGCTATGAAGTCAGGAGATTCTTGAAGAGATAATTTTACTTTGATGGAGGAGCGGGTCCCCAGGCTTCTCTGAGCATTCACAAACTATCTCCTCACAAACTCAAGGACAGAGACTCCAGCACCTCTCCACCTCTCCTATGGTTACTATCACATTTGATTCTCTAGGAAGTCACCCCCTTGGAAAAGTCTTCCTTGCCTTGCCCATCTCCATCATGTAAATCTCCAGCAACAGTCATCTATGGTCAGGTCTCACTCTCTGGAGACTAGGCTCAGGTTCCTTGACAGCAGGGCCTGAGCTGTTGTGCAAATCTCCACCAGATCTGTGTGGAGTCAGTGATGGGCTGAGGAGTAAGCAAAGCTTCTCCTGGAAGCTTACATCCATACTCATCCATCCAGTCTTCTACTTCCATCAGTATAAGATAGATAGCTCAGTGTCCCAACTTGCAGCTTTCTTGACTTGTTGTATCTTATGTTCCTGGAAGCTCACTGTGTTGTACACTTTAGGGCCAATTTTTTTTTTTTTTTTTTTTTTTTTTTGGTGGGGGGATAGTTCCCTGGCTGGGAATTGAACCCAGGCCGTAGCGTTGAGAGCACTGAAGCCTAGCCCATACACCACCAGGGACCACCCTTTAAGGCCAAATTATGGGGCATAAACAGCATTGTTTTAAATTTCAGTAAATAGGGAATTCCCTGGTGGTGTAGTGGCTTAAGGTTTCGGCGCTGGTGCTGTCAACGCTGTGGCCTGGGTTCAATTCCCAGCCAGGGAACTACCCACATACCAAAAAAAAACAACAAACAAAAAACAAACTAAATTTCAGTAAATAAAATGATGATAGAATTCCCTGGTGGTGTAGTGGCTAGGCTTCGGTGCTCTCAATGCCGCGGCCTGGTTTCGATTCTCAGTCATGGAGCTACCCCCCCACCCCCCCCACCCCCCAAAAAATAAAAAATGATGATAGATATTATTTCCTTGTATACCTCCAAATCTGCTTTCCTCCCTGCTCAATGCCTCTGTTTCTTCTTATCAACATGCTTCCTTGTTCTCTGGTTTAAGTTTAGCCAATGGAGACTTGGAGGGAGGTGGGACAAGAATGAGAGATCGTTTATTGCCATTACACACCCCACCTTCCTAAAAGCAGGGTCTCTGTGCAGACCCCTGTCGGGTGATCCTTTCCATAGGTGCTCCCTCTCTGTTGTCCCCTCAGGTCCAGTAGTAATCAAGTTTTTCCACTCTCACTGGCCCTGGGGTTTTGCACCATCTCTTTTTGCCTCTGCTTTATTAAACTCTCCTCAGTTATCCATTTGTTTCTAGCTATTTATTTTTATTTTATTTTTTATTTTATTTTATTTTTTTATGTGGGTAAGTTCCCCCGCTGGGAATCGAACCCAGGCCGCAGCGTCGAAGCCTTAGCCACTACATCACCAGGGAACTCCCATCTAGCAAATCATCACCTAATCTAGCTCAGTCACTTGTCTGTGGGACTTTGACAAGTTACTTAACCTCTATGAGCTTGGGTTTCCTCATATGCCAAATACTATAGGGAAAGGAGGGGTACTCTGAGGTCACTTTCAGCTCTTAGAATCTCTGGTTCTAATGTGATAAATGTAGGGAGTTCCCTGGTGGTATAGTGGCTTAAGGCTTTGGTGCTGGCGCTGTCAGCGCTGCCACCTGGGTTCAATTCCCAGCCAGGGAACTACCCACATACAAATAAAAATATTAAAAAAACAAATAAAAATATTAAAAAAAATATATATATATATATATATATAATGTGATAAATGTAGCGCCTACAGAACTTGACCAGAAGAATATGGCCCTGAATGGAAAAAATATGTCGAATTATTCTATTGGGTGTTTAGATGTAGGGTTTAAGGGCATAAGCCCAAAGTTAATAGTATGGCAAAAGGAAAGAAATACCTCCATCTGTGCTCCATGTGTATTTATGTCCTTTCCAAGAAATTCTCCAGAGATGTGAGAGGGATCAGCTTTTATTTTTTCTCCACCTCTGTATTTGTCTTCTCTTGTTAGAAAATGTAGGAAATATCTCTCTTAGTGTTTTTTTTCTCAATCTATTTCTATTAATCCAGTCTCTCCGTATTTGTTTCCTTCTTATTTTGCTGTTTCTCTCCATTAAAACAATGAAAAGGAAAAAAAATGGCACCTTCCTCAGAACCTACAGAGCAGAGGAGAATTAGAAAGTTCCTAAAAAAGGCAACTAGCAGGCATACAAATGAGACAGCCAGAACTGACCAGTACCTGGAGCTGCCAGTTAGAGGAAGAGTCCCAGAGTTTGGAAACTTTGGGCCCTGGAGAAGTTTTCCCACTCTGAGACCAAAGCTGACCATTAATTTTAACTTTATACTTTGGACTGAATTCACTTTGGACAGAATCATCCTGGCTGTCTGTTGTACCATTCAGGTGCCTTATACCTGTGATTTCAGGGAAAGTGCTTAAAAACCAGAGGGGGAAAAAAAACACAAAAAAATCAGAGGGGGAGGCTGAGATTTCTCTTTAACTGGAATCACAGATGTCACTTAGACTTCTAGAACTGAAAGAACTTTGATGATTATTTATAATGAAACTTCTTTGTTTTACAAATAAAGGAACTAATACACACAGAGAGAAAAGGTCTTGCTTAAGGTCACACAGTAAATTAATAGCAGAGCTAATAACTGTTAAAAGATACATAATGCTGGGCTCTGCTCTAAGTGCTTTCCACATATTAACTCATTTAATTCTCCTAACAAGCCTATGGAGGAAGCATTAGAATTATCATTTTATTTTACAAATGAGAAAACTGAGGGCCAGAGAGATAAAGAAACTTGCCTATACTGGAGTCTGTGTTCTCCACTATTTTACTCTACCACCTCCAGGATTATATTGTAGGTTGATATAGCTTGATATATCATTTAGCTTGAAATAGGCTATGTGGTGGGAATACTGTATATCATAGAAATCAGTAAGTGCTACAAATCAGGGCTTGTTTTGTTGACTGTCAAGGTTTAAGAAAGTGATGGAGATGCAGAGGCACAGGGAAATGCAAAGATCCCATGAGGGAGATGGGAGGATCACCCCCAAAACAGCCTTGGATCTCAGTAGCTTTCAGATGGATCCCATTTCCACTCATACGTAACCCTTAAAGTAAACCCCTTTTTTCATTGTCTTCTCTATCTCAAAAAATGGTCATTTCTGGTGTGTATGTATTAGGTATAATTTATATAAAGTAAAATGCAGAAATACTAAATACTCAATTCATTGAATTTTGACAGGAAACCACCACTCAAAATAAGACACTGAACATTTCCATCACCCCAGAAGGTTCATTCAAACCTCTAACCAATACATTTCCACATGGCTCCCAACGTGCCCTCCCCCAATCACTTTCTGATTTCTTTCAAGTAAATGGTATTTCAACCTTCTAATTGTTCAGGTAAAAAACCTCGGAGTCATCCTTGACTCATCTCTTTCTCTCACACTGCACATCCAATCCATCAACATTTCCAGTAAGGCAGATTCTAAAATACATCTAAAATCTAACTGCTCCTCATCGATTCCACTGCTGCCTCCTTGATCCAAGCCATCATCCTCTCTCCCCTCCTGACTGGTCTCTAACTTCCTCACAGTCACATGCTTACTCCCCTACAGTCTGTTCACAGAGCAATTTCAGTGGTCTCTTAAAAATGTAAATTCCGATTATGACACAACTGTGTGTGAAACTCTCCAATGCTTACTGTCTCTCAGAGTAAAATGATCTCAAAGTCTCTACTATTGGCCTACCAGGTCTTCTCCACCTTTTGGATCTCAATCTACTGTTCCCCATTGGCTTATCAGGATCCAGCCAAACCAGCCTCTTCGCTGTTCCCTGAACACAACATATTCCCACCTCACAGCCTTTGCCCTTGCTGGTTCCCTACTTGAGATACTACTCTTCACATGGATCACCCTCTTAGTTAATTCAGATTTTCCCTTAGTTGTTACCTTAGAGAGACCTTCCCTGATTGCCCATCCAAAATAGCACATTCCCCTGACAGTCTGACCCCAGACTCCGCTTTATTATTTCTTCCTAGTCCTTAAGACATCACATTATAGTATGTCTATTTGTTTATTGTCTGTTTCTCCCAGTGAGTGTGCTGGTAAAATGCTTAAAAACTAGCTCTCTGAAAAGTATAAATGCATATACAAATATATACAGTAGACTTTCAATTAACTGGCACCTATGAGGATTGATAGATGCTGGATAATTATAAGTACACTCTCTGTTAACACAAACTCAAGTAACTGGCACTCTCAAGCAACCGGCAAAATGTACTTGAGATTTTGCTGGTTGCTTGAGTTCTGTTTAATGGAGAGTCTGCTGTACATACATAATTTTATTTATAAATTTTACTAATATAAAGGGTGTGTAAAACACAATTTATGAATAATAAAAAATACACTTTTTATTATAAATTCATATTCTCACTGAATGCTTTTGTTTACATTTGCCAAACTCTTATATCCATAGCCATTCTACCTTTGCAACTGAGTAACAAGTGTGCAATTCCAACATAAAATGTTGGCTGATAAGTTCATTTATAGGTGGTGTGTTTTCCAATACCACCAAGCAATTCTCAAATTCTCAGGTGGAGGCAGACTGGGTGTCCTATAATTTTTTTTTCTTTTTAATTAATTTTTATTGTTAGACTTATTGGGGTGACATCTGTCAACAAGGATCACACAGGTTTCAGGCTATAATTTATTAATAACTCAATTCTAACACTATCTATCTGGAGATAGTGTCATATCCCACAGGTTAAAAGCTCAGTCCTGAAAGACTGCTCCCACTTCAGTTGCCAATTACAAGTTGAGGTTGTCACCTGTGCTTCTGACTGGCTATAAATTAGAGGTTCCCATGACTCCCCTACTCTCAGGTTCGATCATTTGTTAGAACAGCTCAGGCAAACGTTTACTTACATTTATTAGTTTATTATAAAGGATATTGTAAAGGATACAGATAAACATCGAGATGAAGGGGTACACAGGATGAGGTCTAGAAGGATCCTGAGGGTAGGAGTGGATCTGGGGTGCATCACCTTCCTGGCAGATGGATGCATTCAGCCACCCAGAAGCTCATCAAATACTCCCTGAGGTTCGTGGGTGGGGTGAGAGTTCCAACCCTCTAATCGCTGGGTCTTTCTGATGACTAGCCTTAACTGAGCTCTGTAGGGACCCCACCTTATGTCATCTCATTAGCATAAACTCAGGTGGGTGAGGAAGGGCTTGTTCTAAATAATAAAAGGCATTTCTATCACTTAGGAAATTACAAAGATATTTTTTTTTCTTCCCCCACCTACAAAGGTTTTAGGACTTCAGTGCCAGGAAGCAGGAACCAAACATATAGGAGGGCTGTCTGGAAAAAAAATCTAGCCATAAATGCCTCTATTTTTCATATTACATGGCTGGATACTTTCTGGATAGCTCTTGTATATTTATTACACAATAGAGTAAGGCAAAAGTGTAGGAACTTTACTCATTCATGAAGTGAGCAACTACCTTGCTGAATTGAATAACAGCTTTTGTGGGAGTTCTCTGGTGGTGCAGTGGCTTAAGGTTCGGTGCTGGTGCTGTCAACACTGTGATCTGGGTTCGATTCCCAGCCAGGGAACTACCCACATACAAAAACAAAAAAAACAACAAAAACAGCTTTTGAATGCTGGAAAAATATTTAATTTTTGTGGTATTCACCATGTAACAGCAACAGCCATGACACAGTTTTAAGTATAATTTGCATTAATAACATTTTCTCCATCACTTTCTTAAATCCTGAAAATGAACAAAACAAGCCCTGATTTGTAGCATTTGCTGATTTCTTTTGCATAAATACTCCCACTATAGCCTGTTTCAAGCTACCAACATGATGCACTGAACAAAAGTTAGGAAGAAATGCTCATTAGCACACCATTATATAGTTTTTCCACCATTCAGATACAGTAGTATAGATAATAGTAAAATTATTAGAAGGCACTGAATTTGAGTATTTGTTACCTTTATTTTTAATATAACAATTTTAAGTTTATGTAATTTAATTTTTGACAACTTACAAAATTGCTAAAAATTTAGCAATTTGCTCTCATGAGGCCACAGGGTTCAGTTCCAGATCCATCTCCAGCACATCTTGGTTTCCTTACTAGACTGTAAGCTCCATGAAAACAATTCCTGGCATATAATATGTACTCAATAAATGCTTCTTGGGGAGTTCCCTGGTGGTGTAGTGGCTTAAGGCTTCGGAGCTGTCAACACTGCAGCCTGGGTTCGATTCCCAGCCAAGGAACTACCCACATACCAAAAAGGTTTAAATAAATAAATAAATAAATAAATGCTTCTTGAATAAGTAAATGAAGGTAATTTTAGTAGACTTAGTTCCTTGCCACCTAAAGAGCCTGACTAAATTAATTTGGTGGGGAGGAACAGGGAAGGCGTGGGCACTATCTGAGCTTTTGTCAGACTCTTATGCCCTGTCTAAAGAAATCTAGGAGCAGGTTGGATAAAGGGGGTAAACTGGTCAGGGAGGCCTGAAATCTCCAGATTGGGTGTGAGAAGTTCAAATGTCTGTAACATCACTTTCATCATCCTCCATAATGCTGCCACAATTATTATTATTATTATTATTATTATTTTGTATGTGGTTGGTTCCCTGGCCAGGAATCGAACCCAGGCCGCAGCGCTGACAGTGCCAGCGCCAAAGCCTTAAGCCACTAAACCATCAGGGAACTCCACAATTATTATTTTTTCAAACACATTTCTGCTTAAATATCTGCCATGCTTTCCGGTCTACAAGATAAAATTCTAAATTTTATCTAGGCCCTGCATGTTTCTAGCTGATACTCTGTCATTCTATTCTATACCCCCATATCCAGCCTCACCAAGCCATTCACCTTTCCCTGAACTCACTCTGTATTGTCCTGCCTATAGACCTTTGTCCATGCTAGAGTCTCTACCAAGAATGCCCTCCTACTCCTTCTTAACCCAGAGAAATCTCCATTCTTCTCACTTCCTGGTTGCATATTTCCTTCTTTCTTGAGATATTAGCTGGTGTCCCATCCCCTCTGGCATAATTAATTCTCTTTTTCCATACACTTAAAGAATTTACAAGTTAATGATGCAATGTAGCATTGCACACCTGGAACCTATGTAATTTTTGCTAACCAATGTCATGCCAGTAAGTCTACCAATAAAAAAAAAAAAGAATTTACATTGGGGAGATGTTGGTCAAAGGGTACAAACTTTCAGTTATGAGATGAATAACTGAAATCCAGGGATCTAATGTACAGCATTACATAACCATAGTTAACAATACTATATTGTATTCTGGAAAGTCGCTATTAGAATAGAGCTATAATATTCTCACCACCACCACCACCACCACCACCACCACATGGTAATTATGTGAGGTGAAGGATTTATTAACTAACCTTATTGTGGTAAACACTTAGCAATACATATGTATATCAAATCATGACACTATACTGCTTAAATTCACACAGTGTATGTCAATTATATCTCAATAAAGCCAGAGGAAAAGAAAATTGACAGGGAGTTCCCTGGTGGTGTAGTGGCTAAGGCTTTGGTGCTGTCAACGCTGTGGCCTGGGTTCAATTTCCAGCCAGGGAACTACCCACATTTAAAAAAAAAAAGGAAAAAAAAAAAAAGAAAAGAAAATTGACATATCTATTTCCCTGTTAGATTATGAAAGCCTTGAATACAGAATGTGATTGTCTTCCATCAACTAATATAGTCTCAGCATTTATTTAGTAGGTAACAATAATTGATTATCAAAGGGTAGCCTAGGAAAAGGAAAGTATGACAGCTAATCTCTCTGGGCTTCAGATCCTCCTCTTTAAGGATAATGTTTCCTTGCCTGCTGGGAAGCTGAAGATGAACTCATAAGTCATTTCCCAGCTCTGTGACCTACTTCACAATTTTCCCTAGAGCAGAGCCTAGTAAGAGAAATGTTGAGAAGCACTGTGGCAAAAGGCACAATACCTTTAACCAAAAGGCATTTGATCTCACTTTAAGAAGCCAACAGGTGTAGCCATTCTGTCTCTGCAAAAGGCCATAGTGAACTATCTTTGGCCCAGACAGGGCCCAATGCATTTGGAGATTGGCATTTGGCTAGGGGAATGTCAGGGAAGGCCTGGGCTGACAGGTTGTTAAGCCCCCTCTTTTCTTCCCTAGGGTGCTGTGGGAGTGGCACTTCCTTTCTTAGGCAGGCTGGAAATTATGGTCATTCTCATCAGAGCAAATTTCTCCTGGCATGCTCAATATAAAAGTTGTGTTTAAGTTAACTCAGTAATTTAAAATTGATATGCAAGCAAGTGCTCAGTGAAAATATTCTTTCTTTAGTGACTAGGTTGGCAGAACTGGAGCCATATCAACAGAAGATCTGAGGGGGGTGGCCTCCTCATTTAAAATGTCTGCCCCTCCACCTGTCATTCCACCATTAGAACTTAATTCCTCAGAGTCTCTAAGGAGGCTTTGCTGCTACTAGAGACCCTACTGACATTTCAACTCCTCCTGAAAGAGCATTTTAGCAGGGTTAGTAACAGGAGTAAATAAATTCCTTAGCCTAGCATTTAAGACACTATACAATCAGATGTTATCTTTATAATTTTATCTTCCACTACACTGATACCCAAAGAACTCTCCCTTTAACCAAATTAGTTTTTGAGGCTACAGTGCATTTATTCCCTCTCTGTCTGTGGTTCATACAATTTCCCCTGTCTGGAATTCCTGCCTGCTTGGAATATCTGGCCACCCAACTGCCCCTAGTCTGTCTTTTTTCCATTTCACAGTAAACATTTATCACCTATGTACTGCAGTACAGTGCTGTGTTGTTTTTTCTTTTAATTGTTCACAACACCCAGAACAGATCTGGGCATTTAGCAGGCGTACAAAAAAACTGAGGTCAAACTTGTCTACTATTCCCTCCATCTGTAGAATTTGCTAAGTTCTAATTTGAATATGTAGGTGGGTATGTATTGGTTTCTATGTCTCCCTTGTAAGCAAATGCAGAAGTGAAAAACAGAATTTTACAAGGTAACTGTTGAAAGCATCACTCTTAATTTTAAAAATATTTATTGAGTATGCTTACTATGAGCTAGATACTGTGCTAGGCACTAGAAGTACAGACTTGAAAAGACATAGTCCCTGTCTCAAGAAGTTTACAGTGCAGTGCAGAGAGACAAACACACACATTGATGATGCTGGAGAAAATAAAGCACCATGGAGACCTGGGGGTGGGGAGGTGCTGACTCTGAAACTTGGTAGCAGTATGATTTTGAATTAATTCTTTCTGAGGGGTGATGATGATGACCAAAAATACTTCAGAATTGCCATGGGAAAGTAATTTTTGTAAAATATCTTGCATTGGGCCTGGCACTTTACATGTGCTCAACAAATACCAGTTTTTCCTCTTTTCTTTTTATTTTATTTTTCCTTTCTTTTCATTTTTATTTATTCATTTATTTTTTCATAGAGGGGAAACAAAGAGATAGTTTATTGAAGAGAGAGTATACTCCAAAGAGGTAGGAGCGGGCTCAAGCAAGGAGAGTGGCTCAAGAGCCTCCTTTTCTTTTTATTTTATTTATTTATTTTTTTGGTATGTGGGCAGCTCCCTGGCTGGGAATCGAACCCAGGCAGCAGCGCTGACAGCACCAGCGCCGAAGCCCTAAGCCACTACACCATCAGGGAACTCCCCCTTTTCTTTTTTTTGTTTGTTTGTTTTTTTTGTTTGTTTTTTTTTTGCTTTTTGGTATGTGGGTAGCTCCCTGGCTGGGAATCGAACCCAGGCCGCAGCACTGACAGCGCCAGCGCCGAAGCCTTAAGCCACTACACCATCAGGGAACTCCCTCCCCCTTTTCTTTTTATTATTATTTTTTTGGTATGTGGGTAGTTCCCTGGCTGGGAATCGAACCCAGGCCGCAGAGTTGACAGCGCCAGTGCTGAAGTCTTAAGCCACTACACCACCAGGGAACTCCGCTGCCTTTCTTTTTAAACAATAAGAATTTGCTATTCGATCCCCGCTCAGGGAACCAACCAAAAACAGAAAAACAAAACAAACAAATAAAAAAGAATTTGCTGAGTCCCTTCTCTGAATATCATAAGGGACAGAACAAGTACAAGAGTTAATAACACTATAAGACTGGGAGGGTTAGTGAGGGCTGGGATTCCCTGAGAGGTGGGCCTAGAGAGAAGGTGAGGTTTGTGTTGTGGCAAGGTAGGTGTTGGGGGGATAGTGAGGGTACAAAGTCATGAAGGTATTGGGATGCAGAAATGGCAGGCTCCAATGGGTAGGAAAGACAAATAAAGTGGGACAGGTAGATTGAACCTGATTATGGAGGACTTTGAGGGAAGGAGGCAGAGTTATTATATACATGTTTTCAAAGTACAGTGTTGATTTTTGGATAGAGTGATGTTTTAAAAATATTTTTTCTCTATGCATCTAATATGCATTTACTGTATAAAAGATGGATATGCAATCATCGTTTAAGGAAATATTTATGTGTTAAGTGAGGTCTTTGACCTTGAGGACCACTGAAATGAGTCCAAGGTGGTGGTGGGGTTCTATTCTTCATCAAACAGTAATGGCCCTAGGTCTTTCTACTTCCCAAACTATGAAATTACTAGAATGAAAACAATCTCTTCCACAGGGATGGAAGACAATTCTTCACCAGCTGCCATTCCTCACCAGCTGCCATTCCTCATGCTTAATAGAACTCTCATCTGTATTAATTTTCTAGGACTGCTCTAAGACAGCATCATAGACTGGGTGACTTACTTAAACAACAGCAATCTCTTTTCTCACATTTCTAGAGGATAGACATCCAAGATCAAGGTGTTGGGAAGATTGGATTTTCTCTGAGGCCTCTCTCTTTGTTTTTTTTGTTTGTTTGTTTGTTTTTTGTTTTTTTGCTTTTTGGTATGTGGGTAGCTCCCTGACTGGGAAGCGAACCCAGGCCACAGCGTTGACAGCGCCAGCGCCGAAGCCTTAAGCCACTACACCACCAGGGAACTCCAGGCCTCTCTCTTTGGTATGTAGATGGCCATCTTCTCCCTTTCTTCATTCACATGGTCTTTCCTCTGTTTCCCTTTGTGTCCTGACATCCGTTATATTGGATTATTGCCCACCCCAATGACCTCCTTTAAACTTATTTACCCCTTTAAATACCCAATCTCCAAATACAGTCACCTTCTATAGTACTAGGGGTTAGGACTTCAGCACATGAATTTGAGGGGAACACAATTCAGCCCATAACACCATCCTAGAAATTCATTCTTCCCTGATAAGTTATATTTATATATTATCTTGAATTTCTCCCTGAAAGCATACAGCTTTCAATATCCCAGCTCTAAATATTTTGTTTTAACTTTTTATTTTAAAGTAAGACCTGAGTATTAAAGGCAATTTGAAAATACAGGAGTGAAAATGGAAAAAAAGTTATCTATAATTTAATTATCTAAACATGGCCCATAATAATATTATGTATTTTTATAAGCTTTCTTTCTTATACATAGTGTTCTTACATAATTATATTCATTCAACGATTTGGTTTTGGCTTTTTATACCTAACAGTATAAAGCAAGTGTTTTCCCATGTCCTGGCATGTTCTTTGTAAATGTTATTTATAAAGACTGCATAATACAGGATCTAGTAAGAATGTCATAATTTATTTAACCATTCCTCTATAGTAAGATATGTAAGATGCTTCAATTTTTTTCTTTTATAAATAAAGCTGTGAGAAATATTCTTTTCTGCATAAAAAATTTTCCATATTTAAAAATATTTCCTTAGGGCAGAATAGCAGAATTGCTTTGGATGAAAGGGTTTTATTATATTATGATACTTTGTTTTCCAAAAGGTTTATGCCAATTTATATTCTTAATAGCCAAATAAGAGAGTGCCTCTTTTACTAAACACGGTTTAGCACTGGGTAACATCATTATTTTTACTCTATTAATTTGATAGGCAAAATGAATAATATTGCTATAACTTTCATTTAAAAAATTGTGATGAGACAAAACATATTTCCATGTTTGCTGATTAGTTATATTTCCTCTTTTAGGAATTGTTGGTATGTTTTGTCCATTTATCTAGTTTTCAGTGAAATTTTGGAATATCATAGAAATTTCAGTTCTTGTCAAAAGGTTAAGAAGAAAAACAAAAACCCAACACTGTAAATGAACTCTGATCCTCCAGTCCAGACAATTCTCTGATGTAGTTATTGTGGGGTTTTTTTTTTATTTTTATTTTTTATTTTTATTTTATTTTTTTGCTTTTTGGTATGTGGGTAGTTCCCCAGCTGGGAATCGAACCCAGGCTGCAGCGCTGACAGCGCAAGCGCCGAAGCCTTAAGCTGCTACACCATCAGGGAACTCCCTGATGTAGTTATTATTATCCTCATTTTGAAGATGAGAAAACCAAGCAAGATGAGATTAAGTACCTGCCTGAGGTCACACAGTTAGATTCTTCTAGAACAGGGGTTTGCAAACTTTTGTGTAAAAGGCCAATATGCAAATATTTTAGGCTTTCTGGGCTACCTGGTATCTTTTGTAAATACTCGATTCTGCTATTATCTTGTGAAAGCAGGTATAGACAAAACATAAAGAATAAGCATGGCTGAGTTCCAACAGAATTTATACTAAAATTTGAATTTCTTGTTTTGTGTCATAAATATTATTATTCCTTTGATTTTTCTTTTAGCCATTTAAAAATGTAAGAACCAAAATAAATAAATAAATAAATAAATAATAAATAAACAGGAGGTAGGGGAGTTCCTGGTGGTGTAGTGGCTTAAGACTTCAGCGCTGGTGCTGTCAATGCTGTGGCCTGGGTTTGATTCCCAGCCAGGGAACTACCCACATACAAAAAATAAATAAATAAATGAATAAATAAAACAGGAGTTGGGCTAGATTGGGCCCACAAGTTGAGCTGTAGTTTGCTAACCTTTGTTTTACAGTCCAGACCTTCCTAGACTCTTCTAGAACCCAAGCTTTAACCACTGACTAGGGCTATACAAGTACTGGTGTAACAAATAAGGTCTTCCTGATTATAATAGTTCTTTATAATGCTTAGAGTAAAATTATTTTTTGAGGACTTTAAATATGCAGTATTTTGCAGTATCTTTGCAATGCCTTATAAGGTAAGCAGAATTTAGATACTTTGTATAGATGAAGAAAACAGGCTTAGGAAGTGCAAGTTATTAGTAGAGATAGGAGGGAACCGGACTTTCATAGAAATGGGACACAATAGTGTTACTAGGGTGTACTTTTGGCTATTCCACACAGGTCTTACACACTGGCAGTATTATTGTTTACTGATTCCACAGGTTAGCATACCCACAGCTTTGGGCATAAACATATGCCAGAAACTGATGGTATATTCCTAATTGTCATTGTCAAAATTGTCACTGTACTAATTTTTAGCCAAGCAAAATATGGTATTCTGGTCAACAACATTTCACATCTCTGGAGGAAAAATCATCTTGAGGAGCCAAATTCTAATTAGAAAGTGACTGGTTACATGGAACATAAGTTGGGGAATCTTGAGTGATCTTTATGGCTGTTCAGTACGGAGCACCCATCTCTATCTGCTAAAGACAGAGATTTGCCAAAGGGACCAAAATGTTCCATGTGCTGGTCAGACCACCTTTGGCTGGCACATTTTCAGTTAAGGTTCACTTTTTTTTTTTTTTTTTTTTTTTTAAGTATTCTGTACAAATCATTCTCTATCAGTTACCATTCTTCAGGCAGAGCATAATGCATTTGATTATTTTACTATAATTGAGTAGATTAGATTTGAACTGTGATTAGCTTTATCTAGGTTGTGAAAATTCTGCTTTGGAATTCATACATCTTAATTCTGTCTTCCTAAATCTCAGGCACCTATTACTGATTCTTTCTGAGATGGGCCTCAAGTAAGAATGATTGATTTTACTCGCCTACCTGTGTACAGGCTTAAAAACCCAGGCTTCTGAGAATTTCTCCAGTGTATTTTCCATCACATTTTGTTCTCACTTTAGTTCAGCTGAGAGCACTTAAGCAAATAAAAACTAGTGAAAAGGATGGTGATGTTTTTTGCTGTCACGGGATGTGAAATCAGTTTCAGAGCCAATGTCTCAGAGTCAGTGATACCCTTTAGGAAAAATTATTGTGAGAGGATGGTTCTATTGAATCCAAGTGATAATAACTACAATCAGTGAGGTTTTAGTACTATAATGCCCTTATTTTTTTCCTCTGATTGTAGGTCTTAGGTAGGACTTCTCCTTTGATAAATGATAATTAATGAAAGCACCCAGAACAGTATGTCTGGCACAGAAAAGGCCAATTTTTAAAAATATAACAACAGAAGATATCAAGTGCTGGATTGGTGACATAGTTTATACAAGCCCACAGAGTTATGGGTCTTTGGTCTCTCTTTTCTTAGTTAATCTTTCTTTTTTTTTTTTTTTTTGCTTCTTGGTATGCGGGTAGCTCCCTGGCTGGGAATCCAACCCAGGCTGCAGCGCTGACAGCGCCAGCGCCAAAGCCCACCATCAGGGAACTCCCCTCTTAGTTAATCTATAATGAAAACACCAGTACCTTCTCCATGTAAAAAATTAAAGCATTATAGATTATAGTACCTGGGGAGTTCCCTGGTGGTGTAGTGGCTAGGATTCCGTGCTGTCAACGCTGCGGCCTGGGTTGATTCCCAGCCAGGGAACTACCCACATTAAAAAAAAAAAAAATTATAGTCCCTTTTGACTAGCACCCTCAATCACAACCATCTTTCCCATTCCTAAGAAACAGCTACTGTTACCAGGTTTGTACATATCCTTTCAGAATTGTTTTTGCCTGTCAAGGGTAGTTTTTATGTTTTACTCTCCTACACTTTTCTACAAAGCAGGAATGTAAAAAGGGGGAGGATTGTACTAAGAGGACAAATCCTAGTTTACTTTTTAAAGGGAAGAGATAAGATACATCTACATATTAATGGTCATGATAAGGTCTATTTGTTAAAGGCTCAGGCTTGAGCATTCTTTTATTAATTTAGATGAAGAAAGGCTTCCCTTTAAGAGAGCAGGGCTGTTAAGGTTTCAATTGTTTTTCATCATGTAATTTTTTTTTTTTTTTTTTTTTTTTGTAGTATGTGGGTAGTTCCTTGGCTGGGAATCGAACCCAGGCCGCAGACGTTGACAGCGCCAGGGCCGAAATCTTAAGCCACTACATCACCAGGGAACTCCTCATTATGTAGTTTAACCTACCACTTGTCTATTACTGACTAGCATAGTGCCCTGAACAAAGATCAGTACCTGCACCCTTCCCACTTTACTTAGATCTGTTGTGCCCAACGGGTACATACAAGATGTTAAAATAATTATGAGTAAATATTGGGCATTTACCATGTGTCAAGGAGGTGCTTTACATAATCTCATTTAATTTTCATAACCTGGTGAACTACTGTTATTACAAAGGAAAGCTCGAATTGAGGTAAGGCTTGCTGGACTCCAAAGTCTATGTATCTAACCAGTCAGGGATACTGCTTTTGAGGATCAAGTAGGCTAGCAAATGAGAAAATGCACTGAACACTGTACTACAATTATAAACCATTATTTTTTCCTTTATGCTTAATTCCTGGACTTAAAATAGGTAATCTTTTTGAGAGGATTATTCACTTTGGAGATAGAAAATCTGGCTTGGGTCTCTTGGGAAACGGAACTGAACTGAACCTCTCTAAGCTGTTTTTAATGCTTAAAACGGGGGCAATCTCTGCCTCAAATGGTTGATTATATGACTAATAAAAACGGTATATCAATGACTGACATCGAGTAGGCGTTCAATAAATGTTAATGTTTCCACGCAGAAGGGGCTTGGGAATGCAGAATTCGACCCCACGTTTAACAAGACAGAAGCCGCGTGGCACTCATGTCCCGTGGTTCTGTTTGAAGCACTCTCCGTGCCGCGGGTACGGTGGCGAGCCGTTGGTATTTTCCCGCGCAAGGGGCGGGGCGGATCGTGAGGCCGGGAATGTGGGTGTGGGAATCCATCCCCTGCCGGGACTACATCTCGCAGCAGAAACCACGCTCAGCCACCTGGTAGGCGGCACCCACTGGTATGTCTAATAAGATGCTAACCTTGTCAGCTTGCCCTCTCGACCTTGCCTCGGAATGCCCATTAAACCGCGAAGGAAAGGCTGCGCTGGTAGGTGCCTTTGCTGTGCAGCCGGCAGGGAGTCGTAGTGCCCTCGTGCAACGTTTGTTGCCTTGAGTGGTTGGACCGCATCACGTGATGCGAGGAGGGCGGCCATCAGGAAGCAACTTGTGGTGCCTTATGAGGTCATCACGGTGCGACAACGAGCAGCCGTTGTGGGCATCCTGGGTGCGTTTAGTAGTACGTCCCTGATAATTTCGAGTACGAGAAATCCCGGAAAATCTCCCTTATTTGTTCCATCCCGCGCCGGGGCTGCAGACCTCTCTCGGTTGGTCTTGGTGTGGCTAGAGGCAGCGACGCGCTCCTTGGGCGGGGTGATGAGTCGCACGAGCACGAGCGACGCGTGGTGGCTCCGCCCCTCGCCCGTGACGTAGAGGTCACGTGACGGACCGGGCTGCCTCGGCCGCCGCCGCTGCTTTGTAAGAGGCACATTGGCAGGTAACGAGCGGTGGCGGCGGCTTCGGTTCCCAGTCCAGAGAGAACAGCAGCGGTAATTGGCACCCTCTCTCTCGCTCCTTGCTTGTTCCAGGAACCTGAGCGCTGCGGCGTGCGCTTTCTAGTCCTGGGTTCAGCTCTTCTTTCCTCCAACCCCCTTCATACTGCCCTAGCGCCCACCCGTGAAGACCGGGCCGAGCTTCCCTCGCCGGCTTCTTGAGTTCTAAGTATGCCAAGGCCCGGGTGCCCTCCTTCCTCTTCCCGGCGGGTTGTCCTGTGCTTCTTGCCTAACCGGGTCCTAGTCAGCCCGACCCCACCCAGCCCCAGGGGGCGCCTTCCCTTCCGCCGTTCGGGTTTCTGCCCTGGAGGGTGTGGTTTTCTTTCCTACCTCGGTCCCTTCCTGCCTGTCCGCTGGAGCTCCAGCGCCACGCTGACGCTCCCCGTCCTGACCATCTTTCTGTTTCCACGCGTGTCGCTTCCAGGTCCTGGGACTGGATCTCTCAGAGCCCAACTTCTGCGCTCTCTAGCCTTTCTCGGCTTACCCGGAGGCTTAATTCAACTTCACTTCTTTTTCTGGAAGGCTTTGGTGTCAGACTCTTGGGACTCAGTTTTCTCCTCATTCCCGGTTCCTGTTTGGTTGTGTCACAGTTCTTTAATGTGGGCTTAAGAGTGCTTTGTAAACTAAAGCGCGCTCTCTATTGTAATACATACTCAAAATGTTACTCTTCATTAGTGCGTTACATCTCGGTTTTCTTTGCTTCTGAATCACTTTTTCACTTGGCTTTCCCACCTTTCCCCCAGGGTTTTCAATCTAATTAATTGCCCAGGCATCTCAAGTGCCACCACTGAGCTCTTATCTTGGTTCTCTGGTTGATCCCATGCCTGTTATTTCCTGTTTGACACAATCCTGTAGCTTACTATCACCTTCTTTGGATATTGTTATTACTTACGTATATTCAAGATATGTGGTCATCCAGTATTTAGGCTCACTCTTCCACCTGTGTGTCCTAACAATTGAGAGCTTTTGCAGGTCTTTATAAGGTGTCCAATGGTCATCTTTTATTTTAAGGGCATATAATTAACTTTTTGGGTTAACCCAGTTCTTTTATATTTTCTTTTCCATTATGGTAGTACCTTTTAAAGCAAGAGGCATGTGAGTATTTAGTGTGATCCTCACTTTTTGTCATTAAATGTACATTCTTTTTAGTCAGTTTGTCTAATAAAGATGAAAGGAAGATGGACATGATATCTGAGCTCTCCTGTATCCTACACATTGGATACCTAAATTGGGATGTTGGCCTGTCTCAGGAAAGGGAATAAATTCCACTCTCTTTAGATGATAGCGTCTTCCAGTATGACAACATCTCTTACCTTCTTGCAAGTCCTCTTTGCTAGTGCTATCCTCCCATTGCTGTGAAGGTTTCTTTTGTCTATTACTAGGCAGAAATTATTAGTTTCCCACTTTACCCTTTTTTTCCTCTAGTGAAGTCCTGACTTTTTTCTCTTCATGGCTAGTTCACGTGTGTGATGATAGTTCTCCCCACCCCATCCTGGTGGTTCCCACAGCTCTGATTGCCCCTTTTTGCTTCTTTGTTGACTCTGACCCTCAATAATTAAACGATTCAGAGAAGGGAGGTTTTTGTTATGATTGGAATATGGCTGGAAATGATGGCATGGGAACGAGGCCATGGGAAAGGTTTGTGGTAATTGCCTCTCCTGCCTGTTTCCTGCTGCTCTGGTTTCCTCTGGCTTCTTTCTTTAAATGTGGGCTGGACCAGCAGTAGTCAGAGAGCTGCCTTTAGAAGAAGGCTGGAACAATAACAACACCTCTGCTTCCCTTTCCTGGTAACTAACTGGTGCAGCCTGTGCAGTGCTCACCAGGAGTGTCTCGTGGTATTAGCCTGAGTGACTTTTATTGTTTGGGAAGAAATAGGAGAACATGGAGAAGAATAGATTTACTTTAGTATGCGCTTGTGTCTTGATAGGAACTGGTTGATATCTCTACTTCCTTAAGTATAAACTACATATAGAAAACCAGTCTTGAAGATTTGAACTGGTTTGAATTGAAGGCTTCAGTTTGTGTTAGTCTTTTTTCTTTTTTTTTTTTTTTTTTTGCCTTTTTTTTTGTATGTGGGTAGCTCTCTAGATGGGAGTCGAACCCAGGCCACAGCACTGATAGCACCGGAGCCTTAAGCCACTACACCACCAGAGAACTCCCCTGTGTTAATCTTGTGTTGATTTCCCAGTCCATTTAAAAAAAAAAAATGACGACTTACTGTAAGATTTTTTTTTTTTGTCGTCGTTATAAGATACTTTTTTCGGGGTGGGGTGTAAGTGTATTATCAAGGATTAATTAATGCCTGCTCAAAAGAAACAGTCCACGTGAATTCACAGACCATGAAATTCCTCTGCTTTTAAACCTATTTCTCTTGGTGAGGTAAACTAGGTCAGCAAATAATCAGTTAATTTGAGTGAATGAAGTGTACTTTAAAAGTAGAATGTTATGGCACCTGTGGTGATGACTGCTGATGAGGTGATGAATTGCTGATAATAGTATCTTAGAAGCAGCTGGGTTTTTTAATTTCTTTTCTTTTTCTCCACAAAAGAAAAGTGGAGATCTTACTTGAAGGGAGGCAAAGAGAGGAAAGGCTTATATAGAGTATCACTAAGTAAGCCTGTCATAAGTTTGTTTTTTTTTTTTGTGGGGGCGGGGTAGTTCCCTGGCTGGGAATCGAACCCAGGCTGCAGCATTGAGAGTGCTGCAACCTAGCCACTACACCACCAGGGAACCCCATAAGTTTTGAAATAATTCTGACCCAACTATCAGATAAGTATTTAGGAATGGAACCCTTTTTTCTCTTTTTTTTTTTAAAGTCCGAGAAGTAAATTAATTAGGTTTGTTTAGGCAATTACAATGCAAAGTGCATATGCTGATATTTCCTACTTTTTTTAGTTTTCTTAATAGTATTTCTCTAAAAGATGCTGCACATCTTAAACTTTTTAAGAAATAAATTATTTTAGTTTTGAAATTTCTTGGCATAGGTTTTGAAGACCAGGTTTGTGAATTTCTGGCTGACATAGCATGTGTACTAGAAGTGAGTCTCAATTTTCAGATAACTGATTTTCATACTGGAATTATGAGCTAAATTGAATTGGAACCCAGTTAACTATGTGGAATTAGTTTATGAAATTGGGCTTGGATTAAGGAGTAGGTATTTCATTTAAGACTAGGTAGTGTGCTCTACTTTTAAAAGTTGTTAGGAATGTGTTACTTGTTTTTCTTCATGTGGAATCCTGAAAGTAATAGAACATATATTTGATTGGGTCTAAAGCTGTAAAAAGTTGCATTGTGAGAAAATTTTCAGAGCTTTATAGAGGAGAGAATTTCATTTGGATTTAGACCTTTTGCTGTTACTTTGTTTTTTTGCTATTAGTGTTGTGATTAACCTGTTTTTAAGTAAGATGTCACATAGGAACTTCTTCACTTAAAGGTATATTGTATGTAATCCAATAATAATTACTGTGATACTGTTGACTTATATTTTTTACATCTAGTTTCAATCTTCTCATCAAATCTGTTATAGATAATTATACCTATGAAGACTTTTGGAAACTCAGAGCTGCTGCTTGTTAATGATGTCTTTCTCTCTTTCTGCTTTTTTTTTGTATTGGGTAGTTCCCTGGCTGGGAATCCAACCCAGGCCGCAGGGTTGACACCACCAGCTCGGAAGCCTTAAGCCACTACACCACCAGGGCACTCCCCCTCTCTGCTTTTTAAAATTCTCTACACACCCTCCCTCCTTTCTCTTTTATTTCTCTCTTTCCCATGTTTTCATTCTCTTTTTTGCCTCCTGTCCCTTCACTTCATACAAAAACACTCTCAGCACTCACTCAGTCTCTATAGGCCTTTTTATTCTGCTTGCCACCATTACATATGTACATGCTGCTTCTCAAACAAGTAGATGAAACCCTAAAATATCTTTGCAGTCACATGGGCTTGGGCAAGGTACATAGTGCTATCTGTATTGTGTGTGTCAACCCAGCTGGAATGTGTGCTCTTCATTGAAGGGTGGAATTTTTCATTTGATAACAGTGTTTGGCATTGTCAAATGATTGAATGAGAGTAAGTGGGCTTAAAAAAATACAAGTTTAACTGAAATAGGGTGTAGAAAAAATTGAGTGAATTTCGGATTGATTGATAAGCCTAACTTTAAATTGTATTCTAGGCCAAACCAGTTTCTCCCCTTTTTCTCAAATTGATTTACAAATTTCCAATTTAGAGTAGGTTTTTGGGCCAGGCTGGTTGGCACTATTTTACCTAAGAAAATACTTTTGAGGAAATTTGAAAAAATTAAAAAGAAAGTAAAGATGACATTTTAATATAAATCTTTACCCTCATTTCTTTGTATAAAGTATATACTTTTGGAAAAGAGACAAAGGTACATGAGGTATAAAAACTTCAGAAGTTTTCAAAAACAAGAATAAAATGACCAACCAAGAAATTGAACATTATGGTTATCTAAACCCCCGCTGTGTATGCCATCTCCCAAGGCATTCCTTTCCCTCTTTCTCAGAGGTAACAATTAACACCCTACATTTTGGGTTTATTATTTTTTTTTAGAATTTTTACTCCATGTATGTATATCTCCTAAACAATATATAGTTTAATATTGCCCATTTTCAAATGACCTAAATGGAATTTTATGATTCTTCTGATACTTCTTTCATTCTTACCTGTTTTATTTTTTGATTGTTTGTTTGTTTGTTTTTTAATGTGGGTAGTTACCTGGCTGGGAATCGAACCCAGGCCGCAGCGTTGACAGTGCCAAAGCCTTAGCGACTACACCACCAGGGAACTCCCCATTCTTACATGTTTTATTTATTTATTTATTTTTTAATTTAAAAAAATTTTTTTTGCTTTTTGCTATGTGGGTAGCTCCCTGACCAGGAATCGAACCCAGGCCGCTGCGCTGACAGCGCCAGCGCCAATGCCTTAAGCCACTACACCATCAGGGAACTCCCAACCCATTCTTACATGTTTTAGATTCATTTGTGGTTGATTCTTAATAGCTATTAATCATTTTCAGTAGTACACTATTGTAAGGATATGCCACATCTTACTCTGTTGGGATGTTTATCTCAGTTCCAGTGTTTTGTAATTACAAATTATGCTTGTCTTCTTGTGAACATTTACATGCCCCCCTCCCACCAAAACAAACTGATTTCTCAAGACTATATACAGAGGGTGCCAAAAAAATGTATACACATTTTAGAAAGGAAAACACTGTATTAAAATTGTAGTACGCTATATATACCAATAACAAAAGATAAACACAGTCACGTTTGACATCTGCAATTACAGGAGGTGCTCAAAGTGGTTACCATCAGTGTCCAGACACTTCTGATTACGGTGAACTACTGCTTGAGCAACGTTGACCAAAGTGTCCACTTGTATTGCTGCGCATGCTTTTTCAGTTTATTCCTGAAGTACCATCAGTGTAGCTCTTTTTCTACGGTACACCACATCCTTTAAGATTCCCCATAGGTAGAAGTCGAGGGGTGTAAAGTCAGGAGAATGTGGGGGAAAATTCAAAACAACACTCCTGAATTTTTTCTTTTTTTTCTTTTTTTCTTTTTGGTATGTGGGTAGCTCCCTGACTGGGAATCAACCCAGGCCGCAGCACTGACAGCGCCAACGCTGAAGCCTTAAGCCACTACACCATCAGGGAACTCCTGAATTTTTTTTTTTTAAGAGGCGAAACCAAGAAGCAGTTTATTGAGGGGAGTTCCCTGATGGTGTAGTGGCTTAAGGCTTCAGCACTGGCGCTGTCAGTGCTGCGGCCAGGGTTGGATTCCCAGCCAGGGAGCTACCCACATACCAAAAAGCAAAAAAAAAAAAAAAAAAAAAAAAAAAAAAAAAAAAAAAAAAAAAAAAAAAAAAAAAAGAAGCAGTTTATTGAAAGGAAAATAAGGTGAAACAAAGAGATAGTTTATTAAAAGAGAAAGTACACTCCAAAGAGGTAGGAGTGGCCCGAGCAGGAGTGGCTCAAGGGCCTTGAATGGCAAGGGGAAGGTACACCGGTAAGAGGTAGAAGCAGGCTGGAGCAGGAAAATGGCTTAAGAGCCACAACATTCTTGAATTTCAAATACCACTTTGAAAATGGCCCGTGCTCCTCCCATGACAACTGTGCTTCTGCCTTTCTTTTTTTTTTTTTGATGGTTCTCTGGCTGGGAAATGAGTGCCATTTTCTTTGACTGTCCTGCCTGTTGCATGGTGACACTGGCATTCATTTGATTAATGCCATCTTTTAAGCAAACATCATACTAAACATTGGTATTGTAATTCAATCCAACTTCAAAAAGTAATACATAGTTAACATCTCTTAAAATATGTATACATATTTTTGGCATCCTGGTATATAATGTGTAATATCACTATCTGATATAAATTCACACTCACATTTTCCCAGTTGTTACAAAATGTCTTCTATAGTCTCTTTTCCTTTCCAGTCAAGGTTTCTGATTGACCCAATTTACGTATTATCACTGAAATACAGTATTGAATGATAATCCATTCTTAAATGAATTTTTCAGATGTAATTGCAAGTCATCATCTGATAAGATATAAATACTGTTATTACTTAGTTCAGGTAATTTTGCAGTTTTGAGTAAATTGTAAGTTATTGTAGGGTAAGTCTAACTTCCTTGGGCTATCGGAAAGAGTAAAAATGTTCTGTGTGTCCAGTTACTCCTGTGCAGACCCTGGGTTTTGAAAACACTGATGAAAGATCCTTTAGATGGATGGGAATGAGTCTAAGCTGTTACATTAATTAAAACTTTAGGTAGTACAGTAGATTCTTCATTAACGGGAACTTGAATAACTGGCATTCTCAGACAACTAGGGTTTGCTGGTGTTTTGGAGAGTGCCAATTGCTTGAGTTCTAATTAACAGAGATTGTACTTATATTTATCCAGCATCTACCAATTCCTGTGAGTGCCGGTTAACAGAGTCTACTGTACGTTGTCATGGCAGTTTATTTCTGAGAAATGCTCAGAATGTAGGTTAATCTAGATCAGGCCTGAGAGATAGTTCTTTGTTGTCATTGTTAATGACAACATGTAGGTGTTCACTTGAACAAATATTCGTTCGTAGGAATAGTTAGGTGTTAAGGATACAGATGAATAAATACACTGTTCCTGCTCTCTAGGTGTTTAACATTCTAGTGGGAAGACAGACACAGCGTGTGTAGGAGTTAGGATGCTGTTGGGAATGAGAGAGGAAAGCATTATCTATTGAGTCTGGTTCTTGGGCAAGGCTTTCTTGAATGGGTAGGAGACTGAGTCTTAGTTTTCCTGTGTTCTTGTAGAATCTACTATGGCTGAATTCTTGAAGTTATAGTTTTTCTTTTGTTAAAAACACTTTGAATTTGCTATTGTTTTGATTGCCATATTATTGTATCTTTTGTTTGGTCTTGATTGGTAGTTTATTTGTAGCAGCTAGTAAAAAAGAAAGTTATTTTTAATGTAAGTCACAGTAAACATTTTCATTTTTTTTATTATAATAACTTATTGAATGTCTCAATTTTTTCCCTCTAATCAAGGTCTCATTTTATTTTTATTGGAAATATATTGGTATAATATTGATTATTTGGTGAAATGCTTCTTTGAATTGCTGGAGACCAGATGGCCTTTTGAAAATTCTTAGCTTTGGTACTTCAGATTATTTAGTATCTTTTAAATTCCTTGTGACTGGGAGTTCTAAGGTAATGGTGGAAAAATACCTTATATATTACAGAACAGTCTAGGTAGTGGTTATAGGAACAAAAACCTTGTTAATTTACTGTTTTATTATCACAGAAGAGTTTTTATTGTTTTAAAGACAGTCTGAGCTATTGTTCTAATGCTTATCTCACTTTACCAAAAGATCCCAGCTATAATGGAACGTAACTAGCATACTATAAACCAATTTATATACTGATAGTCTAGCCATCTGTGGGATAAAGAAATGACTAGTGTCACAAAAGATATTATTGGAGTGATAGTTGGCTAGTGGTTATAGTTATACAGCTCAATAAATACTAAAAATCATTGAACTGAACACTTAAAAGGGTTGAACTTTATGGTATTCATTATTCTTCAGTAAAGTCATTTTAATTGAAGAAATAGGTAGGCAATATTTTGAAATGAACAGTATCAGCAAGAAGAAAACTGGTCACTGTAAATCAATTTTATAGTTGCTACCATTTGTGATAGATACTAGTATTTCTGGTCAGCATTTTGAAGTACATTATCTTCTTTGATGTTTCTCACAGGCTTGAGAAAGAGTGAAGTGTTTGGTCGGGGTTGACTAATCTACTAACTTGGGGAATCCAGGTCTATGTGACATCCAAACCTGTGCTCTTAATCACAGTACTGTACTATTTTACCTATTTGAAATATTGCTTTCGGGAATACAGGCAGGTGCTAGCTGATAAGTCACTGTTCACATTTGTGATATATAAGGCTTTTGTGTTGGGTCTGGAATGAGGGATGGATGTGTAAGTGGGGCCCTTGAACTCCTGTGTTTGGTTCCACTGGACCTATTTCTGTCTCTTGGGTCCGCCTTTATTTTATGTGTTGGGGTTTCATCAGGTTTGGACATGATTTTTGTGGTTTAAAAAAAAAAAAGGCTGCTTTTGCTTTAGTTTGTCATTCTAATTTTACTAGCTATTCTAATCAACATGCTAAGTTAGTCTCTAAGTCCTCTGCCAATTTAGGTGTATCCTCTGAGGAGGCTAGGCATTTAGTATTGAGAAGTGGTGATTGATAGGACACCTTGGGAAAAGAAACTAGAGGAAAGCTACAAAATTATACTTAAGAACTCAAGCTGCTGTTAAGTAGGGCTGTTTAGTATATTGTTGTGACCCTAAAATACCACAGTTATTATGGACATCAAGTAGAGAGTGATTGCTGTTTACATTGTGGTACAGAAAAATGAGAAAATGGGGGTATTTTAGTATGCTATTGAAAACATGCTAGTAGAAGGTGGAGGCTAAAAAGGAGGCACAATTTGGGAGAATGGCAGGGCCAATTTGACCAAAGTGGAGGGGTTGGAAAGAATAAAGATCTTGTATTTTATCGAGGAGTTGGTTTGTGAACAGAAGTTAATGGATTTTAGCAGTATTCTAGATTAAACTGCACTTTGGAATCAGTTTCACATTTTACTAGTTCAGACAGGTAAATCAAGGGCATGAAATTTCACTGAACCACAGAGGAGGCAATTACTAATACACTAGTCGATAAAGATGCCTTATAACTGCTGGGTTATATATGTGACAGATTGACATATCAAAATTAGTACCAGACAAGGCTTATCTAACTCTTTACCAGAAGACAAGGAGGAGGCTTTAAATATAAACAGTGACCCTTAATTAAGGTGATGGTGGAGAGAATGTAAAGAAAGGCACAAATAAAAGGTCTTAAATCTTTTATGACTTAATTATGTGTGGGAAGAATGGCTTTTAGGTTTTGAGCTCTGGACCACTTGAAAAATATTATTGGTCACTTGGAAAATTTTGGAAGTTTTTAAAGGCGGTGGTTTGTATGGATTTTATTGTAGGTGTTGATATCTAGTAGATACAGGCTTAATCTCTAAAGAGAGAAAGTCTTAAAGAACTTTTGCTTTTAAGTTGGAGGTAGTTATTGATGTTAGTCGCATACAATTACTGTAGGAAGGGAGAAGAATGTGCTGAAGAATTGAACCATTTTACGTTTCAGTGCTGGGAGAAGGATATGATACTGCTGAGGATTTGAGAACAGAACCAGGATGGTGTGGTGTCTGAGAAGCCAAGTGAAGAAAGTGGGAAAGTGTGTTGAATGTCAGAGACAGATGAAAGGATGAGAATAGAAGAAAGATTTGGGAGATTTGCCATTTTCCTGTTTTAGGAAGAGGTCAGTGATAACCAGGGGAATTGCATTTTTCCTACTTTTGGAAAGATAGGGTGATGGAAACCAGACTGAAAGTTAAGGGGATATTTAGTGAGGAAGTGGAGACAGTGGGTGTATTCTTTTTATTTTATTTTATTATTTTTTTTAATGTGGGTAGTTTCCTGGCTGGGAATCGAACCCAGGCCACAGTGTTGACAGCGCCGAAGCCTAAGCCACTACACCACCAGGGAACTCCAGCGTATTCTTTTTAAGAAATACAGTTTAGTCATTGCTTACAAGATAGAACATGCAGTTTCCAGGAGTGCTCAGGAGGTAATTTTTCTATGTTTTTTTTTTTTTCCTTCTTGTATGTGGGTAGTTCCCGGGAATCGAACCCAGGCTGCAGTGCTGACAGCGCCAGCGCCAAAGCCCTAAGCCACTACACCACCAGAGAACTCCCAGTTTTTGTTTTTTGAGATTAATTTGGATGTATGTAGAGAATAGTTGAGCAGGTTTTTATACACATACTTGTAAGAAGGAAAAGGAGATGGGATGTTTTCTCAGTAGTAGATGGGGAATTTCCTTATTAAGGAATTTTATATTTCCTTGAATGGAAACTGAACCTGGTGCATAATTGACAAGTGTTAACATTTAACTGGATTGTATGACTGTGTTCTGATAACGTTCTTCAGGTAGCTGACGTTTTTTAAAAAGTTGCTTTTGGTGAGTAAAACAGTAATAAGGATGTCATTAGGATAAAACAAATAGCTTAAAAAAATTACTCAAGACTTTATATTCTGGACACATGAGGAAAGTTGAATTGCAATGAAAAACTGTGGGTCTAAAGTACTTTAAAAATTAGTATTTATATTTTTGACTTATAGAAATGTTAAGCTGTCTTGGAATAGCTTAATAATAGATATAGTGAGCCTTTATAAATCAGTTGTGAAATACTTGTGTATTGTAAGTTTGTAACAATTGAGAACTAAATGGTTCATGCAGAAATGTGAAAAATGAGAATAACTTGAAATATCTTAGATTATCTGACTTCAGTAGGAATTAAAGATTTGTAAAGTTTTGTGTGTTGTGAAAATATAATTGGGATTTAATCACTTCTAGCAGTAATATCCAGTTTACTATATGAGAATGGTTAGCAAGAATACCACTTAACCCAAAAATCAAAACTACAAATTAGGGTGAGATAATGAATTCAGACTTTCAAGTGATTATGAATAGAACTAGGTAACATTTTGAGTGGTGTGTATGTGGGATATTTCCTTAGGTTCTTTTCACATCTTGGAGTTTGGAGATTTTCCTGTGTTGAGTACTGTTAATGGTTTTTCTGTGCTTGAAAATAAGCAAGAGTTAAACTGACATTACAGTTTGGATAAGGCATGTCCAACTTGCAGCTCGGGACGGTTTTGAATGCAGCCCAATACAAATTCTTAAAACATGAGATTTTTTTTGTGACCTGTTTTTTAGCTTGTCATCTGTTGTTAGTGTTAGTGTATTTTATATTTGGCCCAAACAATTCTTCCATTGTGGCCCAGGGAAGCCAAGAGGTTGTACACTGCTAGAGTATCAAGAACATTCTTGATTATTGTGATGGATGTGGTTACTATGACTTGCTTAAAAGATTTTGTCTTATTGAACTTGTATAACCCCATGAGTGGTGAGGGAGATTAGACTATAGTTTGACACCTTCCCCCCCTTTTTTATTAAAAATTTTGGATGACATTGGTTAGTAAAATTATATGTTTCCTCCCTTATTTTAATTTAAAAATTTTCAATTACAGTTGACATTCAATATTATATTAGCTTCAGGTATGTAACATAGTGGTTAGACATTTATATATGAGTAACTTATTTTATTTTATTTTGTTTTTTTATGTGGGTAGTTCCTTGGCTGGGAATCAAACCCAGGCCACAGCGTTGATAGCGCCGAAGCCTTAGCCACTACACCACTCCTATACGAGTAACTTATGAAGTCACCCCCCACCCAGTAAGCCTAGTACGCACATGGCACCACACATAATTATTACAATATTATTTACTATATTCCTTATGCTGTTAATTCCTTCCCCTTTCTGACTGAGTCTTAGGTCTTTGACAGAGCAACTAGTGAGAAGTTAATCTTGCTCTGATGGATGTGGAACTGGAAGATGGAGGCAGAATGGGAGTGAGGGTGGGAAGACAAAAAATTTATAAAAATGTCTCTTTTTATCAGAGACTAAGACTACTGGCATTAAATCTGTCCTCTTCTAATGACTGAGATTTGATTCTCTTGAGAGGATAGGTGGGAACTAACGTAGGTGAACATGGTTATGGAAGAGCCATGTTAAACTAGGATTTAAGGACAGGAGAACTTGAGATGGAAACATTCAGTTGGCAATTTTTAAAAATTAAAAAAAGTTTTCAATGAGCAATTCCCAATTTTTGTCAATACCCAGGAAATAGGCTTTTTTGGGGAGGGGGGTGCCTGATATAATGCATGCTTGCAGATGGGCAAGATTTTCTCAATATCTGAAGCTAGTGTAGAAGTTATTCTGCAAACTGCTAAAAATAAAAAAAATGTTTGTGGGCTTAGTTTGTGTAAGATTTGGAGTGCAGCTACCGCCAAGAGTGAATCAATGATTTAAAACAATGCAGATGATTTAAAAATAAATGACAAGGAAAGAACTTGAAAGATGTGTTGTCCTTGGGTTCAGAAATTATTGTTGGAAAGTAGCCATCTATGCTGCTCAGAAATCATCAAGATACATAAATGCTGCCACTTTTGAGAAAGAGACCAAGGACAAGAAAGAAAACATAGTAATATTATTTATCTAGGAAATCAAGTATGTCCTGGTACTAAAAGAGATTCAGACTAATTTTCCACATCACCCATCACATGGCTGCAGTAAATGGTGTGGAGTCAGAAAAAGTTAAAGTCATGTTTATTGTATTTGCCAAGGAAGAGAAGTGTTTATTGCATTGTAGAAGGCATTTAATGAAAAGGGTTGGAACCAAAAGCATGTTGGCTCCTGAAGTTTTCTTTTATAGTCTTATAATAATTGAAGTGCTATAATTATAATGCTACCTTTCTTTTTACGTAATAGTTTATGTTAGTGTTTAGTGATAACAGCATGATACAGCCATTTTTTTTTTTTTTTTTCTTTTTGGTATGTGGGTAGCTCCCTGACTGGGAATCGAACCCAGGCCGCAGCGCTGACAGCGCCAGTGCCAAAGCCTTAAGCCACTACACCATCAGGGAACTCCCGATACAGCCATTTCTAGTGGATCGCAATGATGCAAAATAAATAGAAGACAGTGGAAGGATATTCGCTAAACTGTTAACAGTGTTTTTTTTTGGGCTTTGGAACTATAGGTGATGGTTTTATTTTCTTCCACTTTTCAGTATTTTTTTGAAACTTTGTATAATGACTATATTATATGTGCAACATAAAGGTGAAATTGCACTTTTTACAGCTTTCTCTTCTTTCAGTTAGAACCACACAGGATTAAAAATTTCATCTAAAGTTCTTTGAGGGTAGTGATCCTCAAAATTTAGTGTGCATCATGTCTTTAAACAAAATTTCTGGGTCAATAAGTTTGCGGTGACCTTGAGAATTTGCATTTGTGACAATTCTCAGGTGATACTGATGCTATTATGGTCCAGAGACCACGCTTTGAGAACAATGGTTCCATAGTAGTGGTTTGACATCCCAGCTGCACATTGGAAACTTGGAGGATTTAAAAAAAAAAAAAAAGATGTAATTCATATACCATAAAATTCATCCTTAAATTATATGGGTTTTAGTATATTCAGTGTTGGGCAAACAGTGATTTTTAGAACGTTTTCATCACCCCCCCAAAACCCCATACCATTAACAGTCACTTTCTTCCTCCCAGTCCAGGGCAACCATTAATCTACTCTTTCATTTCTATGGATTTGCCTCTTCTGGACATTACATGTAAATGGAATAATATAATATGCATACTTGGTCTTTTGTGATTAACTTCTTTCTCTTACTATATTTTCAAGGTTTATCCATGTTGCAGAATGTATCAGAACTTTATTCCTTTGAGTACTTCAGTAATACTTCAATGTATGGTTATACTCATTTTGTTGATTTATCAGTTGATGGACATTTGGGATGTTTCTACTTTTTGGTTATTATGTGATGTATGATGTATGATGTATTATGGGATGTAGAGATGTATGATGATTCACTATTCCAGAGTCTGAATCTTTATTTGATATGAGAACTTCCTGATGTTTCTGGAGATATTATCACTTAATATTTGGACATGGATAGAATGACACATTTAGCTAATGAGTATGCTGACAAACCTGGGCTGAGAATTTCTAATGTTTCATGGAGCAGTGTTTTTTTTCTGGGTTTCTCCTAATTCTTTTTACCATCCTGTGGTATTGCCACCACAGGATCGTAAGAATGTGGCAGGAGACAATAGCATGATTATCCAGTATGGCATAATTTGCTTTATTGCACTGCACAGTTGTTGGATTTTTTTACATATTGAATGCAAAGACCCTCCACCAGCAAAAAGATTATGACTTGCTTTATCGTAATGCTTGCTTTGTTACAGCGTTCTGGAGCTGAAACCACGATACCTCTGAGGTATGCTTGTAATTCCTTGTTGCCAGAGCCTGTGAGGAACTTGGAAGTTTTCAGAAATGGAGATTTAAAGCAAAAAGTAAACTGTAGTTTGTGCCTCTGTGTTATGTGGGTTGGTTATAAATTCTGGAGAAAGACCAGAGAATAATACATAGGAAGGTAAACAGAATTTGACAGTAGAAAGAGAAAAACAAAAAGAGAGAGGATGAAAAGACTGTGTTTAATAAGAATTAGTACTGGATTTATGAGAAAGCCATTAATGCTATGTTGTGGTAAGTGGATGATTTATAGAAATTCTGTTTTAATCTGGTTACAGGTTTTTTGTTTTTTTTTTTTAATTTAAAAAATAGACCCTTGGGAGTTCCCTGATGGTGTAGTGGCTTAAGGCTTCGGCGCTGGTGCTGTCAGTGCTGCGGCCTGGGTTCGATTCCCAGCCAGGGAGCTACCCACATACCAAAAAGCAAAAAAAAAAAAAAAAAAAAAAAGACCCTCTACCAGTCATTGTTTGTGAAGTATAACCCTCTATTGAAGGTATCATTTAGTACTATTTGGTTGGTAACTGTTTGAATGTAATCTAAATAAAGTACAGTATTCCTATAACTTTATAGCTCCTGTGAAATGCTGTCTCATATAGGCCCTTTCTTTTTTGGAAAGAAAGGCCTGTTACAAGGGGTCATGAATAATGAGGGAGTTTTCAAGGGATGGAGGGGAAAGAATCATAAGGTAGCTGCTCAACTAGGGTTTTGGGTAAGACAGGGTGTAGAGCCAAGAAATTAGCAGAGTAGGAGTGGGAGAGACAGCCATAGGCAATTAAATGCTTCTTCCTTGACTTTAGTTAACCTAAAAGAGAAATAGAGCTATGCCAAATTATTTTTATTTCCTCTATTATTTAAGAGTTCATCAGCACTCATCTCTTCCATGGGCAGATTATATACATAGAATAGCAGATAATAACATTGGTTCCCTTGTCAGCCAGTCCTGGGTGTATAGGGGAGTTTTATCTTGTCCACCAACTGACTGAAGCTTGACCCTGCTCTCTACAGCTGTGGAGCATGAAAGTATCAGCTTGGTCAACTCCTGGCATGCAGGGCACAAGCAGTTGAGTTGCATGGAATTGGGTCTTATACTAGAGTTCCTTGGCACTCTAGCTGCCTTACTCCTGATTAGAGGATATAGACTTCTTGCTGGCTGCTCTGGGCCTCCCAAATCAATTGAGGTTCTTAATATAAATCAATCCTGTTCTCTGTAGAAATGAACACGTGAATTTCCTTTGCAGAAAAAAGGTTGAGAATAATGGGTATTTTCTTACTAGAAAAAGCACGAACACAGATTGTAAGTTAAATAAAAATAATAAAACAGAGCTAGTAACAAAAACATTATAATACAGAGCCAAAGGGAGCAGTTGAAAGGCTGGAGGACTAGGTAAAATTCTGACTTGGAACCAAGATCTTTCGCATCAGATATGAACAATGTGGATGGTGCCAACAGTAGTTAATGATGTTTTGAAGAAGAGGATGCTGAGTTGGAGTCTTATCGTGTATCTATAATTGAACAGTTAACCTTGTAACATAGCATAGTGTTTAAGATCACAGACTGTGGAGCCAGGTGGCCTGGGTTTGAGTCTTGGCTTTACCCATTATACTAGCTGTGAATTTGTCTTGGTTTCTGTCTGTAAAATGGGAGCAATATTTCTGTGTACCTTGGAGTGTTACTGGGAGGGTTAATGACTTAATACGGCACTTCATTGGTATCTGGCACATATTAAACAGTATGTGTTTGCTGCTGTTATCATTACATACTGGATTTAGGCTTTTGGGAACAAGCAAATAAGGCCTTAATGTAGATGAAGGATCCCTTTACCTTCCCCTGCCAGTCTAGGACAGTCCCAGTACCAATGGCCTCAGGTCTGGGTGAAGAGCATCTCTGAGCATTCTTGATGGAGACTTGCTCCTGAACATAAATTGTATATTCTGCTTTTAGTGATTGAGTCCTTAGCTGACTAAAGTGGATTAATTATATTCTGTTTGGAAAAAAAGACATTCATCTTGCTGTTTCTGGAGTATAAATTTATTTGATGCAGTAGGTGAGATACTCTGCACTATTGTGTGAACCTCCTGGTTTTAGAGGTATCTTCAATGCTGACACTTTGTGACACTATCTTAAGTAAAGCCCTTGGATGCTTCCACCAAAATCTTCACAGTTCTCAACGTATTACCAACAAGTGTTTTGTAACGTTTCACAATGATCAAATGTGCCTTTGTTTTTCTTTTATTATGATATTACATGGTTTTTAGGTAAAGTTTTTTTTTTTTTTTTTTTTTTTTTTTTTTTTTTTTTTTTTTTTTTTTTTTTTTTTTTTTTTTTTTTTTTTTTTTTTTTTTTTTTTTTTTTTTTTTTTTTTTTTTTTTTTTTTTTTTTTTTTTTTTTTTTTTTTTTTTTATGCCTTAACATTATTAGGGTCATCTTATGATGAGTTTGTGGTATTTCTTATGTAAGCTTTAATACAAATGCAGGTGGCTCTTAACCATTTTCAGTTCATTCTACTCTGGAATCACTTGAAAATGCAGCTGTTTCACTGAGGCATTTTATCTTCAAAAAGTTCTTAGGAAAAATTGCAGTAATAAAGCATTTTCTAAAAATGTCCCTTCTACAAAGTCCCTTCTAGAAAGTCTTTGTAGTTTAATCAAATTTGTTTATTCTGCTGGTTTACTTTCTTTATAGTATTACAAGTAATTTAGACCATTCTTGCACTTGAAATAATCTAGGAAGCTTTATATAGTATTTTGCTGATACTGTTTTTAAAGAGGTTAAAAATGTAGTAGCAGTTCTTACCCATTTATCATATCTTTAACTTAGTTTGAATGAGGTGAGGTTAAATACGGGTTTTAAAATTTGGTTGGATAGATTGAAATAACCTGGTGCTCCCTGAAGCTCAAGAACCTGTCATATGTATGTATGAGTTTCTGCTGAATTATTTTTAGAATCTCTTGCTCTTCTGTTTCTATTCTAAGAATTCTCTTGGAACCTATTCCAGGGTAGTAGAACTCTTGTGGGTAGAGAGTGATAGAGGGAATGGAAAACAAGTGTAAACTGAATTCCGATGTTCTGGCAACTGGGTACTTATTGCAGAAGCATTCCTATTTACTACTCATAATTCTGTTTTCAGAAAAGAGGACAGAATTTTTCTATTAAAAGTGTTGATTTTTATAGTCTAGTTTCCACGCCCTATTCATTTTCACAATTCGTTGGTGGTAACAGTTTTTAAAGATGTTGATAATTATTTTGCTTATGCTATTACCTTTATAAACTCAGTGTCTCTGAAAGTTTTATATAAAATTAATATAAGAAAATTTGTCTGAACCATACATCCTGTTAACTTGATATATTTTCTGAGTTCTGCTTTACACAGATGATTTTATTTTTCCCAGTATATAATTTTTATTTATTTAAATAATTTTAAAAATTTTAGTTAGTTTACATACAATATTGTATTAGTTTCAAGTGTACAACATAGTGATTATACATTTATGTAAATTACAAAGTGATTAGCCTGATAAATCTATTACCCATCTGACACCATACTTAGTTATTACAATATTATTGACTATATTTCTTTGATATGCTTTACATCCCCAGGATTATTTTGTAACTACCAATTTGTACTTCTTAATCCCTTCCCCTTTTTCCACTCATCCTCCCAACTTCGCTCCCATCTGGCAACCATAAAAATGTTCTCTGTTATCTCTGAGTTTGTTTCTGTTTTGTTTGTTCGTTTATTTTGTTCTTTAGATTCCACATCTAAGTGAAATCATATGGCATTCCACAGGGTTTTAGTAACACTCCTCCCCCACCCCCCACTCCCGTGCTTGTATTGTAAAACTCCCAGTTTTATCTCTGAAAAGTGTTTTGCTAAACATCTTAAGCATTGATTTTTTTTTTTTAAAAGAATACTGATTTAGCTATTCTCACATTTCAATGTTAATGTGGAGAGCCATATTGACAGAAAATAAGGTAGTCTGAATTTGTTTACCAAGTAGCCTTAGAAGTATGTCCTGGGGCCATCATTACTGTTTTTTTAAAGTGTTTTTGCAAGGATTGTATTTACAATATTTATGCCAATGGCTTTTCGTAATAGCAATGTATGAATACATAACCTAGAGCAGTAAACCTTAGTTAAAAGAGAAAAATGATTATTACCAAAAAACACTGTTTAAACTTAAAGTAACTGATGCACTTTTCATGTTTCACAAAGGAGTTATTCTGGTTCAGCCATGGGACTAGGGCTTTTATTTATAGTTTACTTGTAATGACCTATTATCAAAGGTGGATTGAGGATTGGTGATTAGAATGGAGATATGAAGCCTTAATATTTATAATGAATCAGTGAATTAGTAAAATTTTAATGGTTTGAAACAAAAAAGAGCTTATGGTTATCCTGATTGACAAGTGAGGATTCAGGTACATCATCCTATCAAAATATTTGTAATAGCAAGGCTATAAAGACTAAAAGTCTTATTGTAAATCAGAAGTCTCAATCTTAGCATCTATTCAATTTAAATTTATTTTTGTACATGCAGATTTTCATCACCAGATGGCACTCCTCCTGTAAGAAGAAATTCTCATTTTCTTATATTTAATGTACCTAGTTTATTTTCATAAATAGGGACACTAAGAAATAAACAGTTCAAAAGATGAATGGGAAAAGAATCATTCAATAAAAAGACAGTACTGTTTGAAAATCTCTAAGTACAGTCATAAACCACTGAGAAATGCATCGTTAGATGATTTCATCTTTGTGTGCTATACAAATCTAGTGGTATAGCCTAGGTTACAAGCCTGTATAGTATGTTACTGTACTGAATACTGTACAGTTGTAACTCAGTGGTAAATATTTGTGCATCTAAACATATCTAAGCATAGGAAAGGTACAGTAAAAACATGGAATAAAAGATAAAAAATGCTTACCATGAATGGAGCTTGTAGGACTGGAAGTTACTCTTAGTGAGTCAGTGAGTGAGAGATAACTAATGTGAAGGCCTAGGAGGACATTACTGTAACTGCTATAGACTTCATAAACACTGTACACTCAGGCTACACTGAGTTTATAAAACAAGATTAAACCAAGTACAAGAGAAGATACTGCAATAAAAAAAATGTGGTCATAAGGTATATGAGGCTGCTCCTCTCTCCCCCTTCCTCAAAAAAGTTATTTTTAACAAGTTTTGTATGTCCCCAGTAATCCCCTAACCTGTTCTGACTTATTCCTGGATCTTTCTTCAGAGGCAGTCACTTTCAAGAAATTCTTAGATACTTCATCTGCTATTTGTGTCTTCCTCCTCTCTCCTTTTTTTCTCAGTTTATGTTTATATGTTCTCCTTCTCTTTTATCCTCCCAGTATAATAGTTTTTGGATAGCTCAGTATTATAACTATGTCAGTTACATGTTGAGCCATGTTGCCTTTTTTTGATTTTAGACCTAACAATTTTTTCTTCCCCACAGTTGCTCAGGTTTCTATGTACCTATCACTGATTGATCTGTTTTTATTTCGTATGTGCAAATTCTTAGGATGGTCAAAAACATTTTCTTGGAGGCATCTCTTTGCTAGCCCTTCTCATCCTTCTCTGATTAGATTTGATTGCTCTATAGGCCTGTGGCACAGCTGTCATCTTGATGTTTTTATTGTCTTAGAAGAAATTATGAGAATATTTTATTGATAACTTTAATAATGTCCTTTCATATGTCTTAGGAAATTAATATCATATTTTCTGGATATAAATGACATAATAGAATATTAAGAAAAAAGAATTATTTTAAATTCCAGTGACTTAAAAGATATTTTATGTTAGTTTTATGTATTAGAAGAAAGTAAAAGTCGATCTCATGTCTTATGTTCTCAGTTTTATCTTTCAAAGAACCATCTCTTTTTTGTTGATTTTTTCCTATTATTTTTCTAGTCTTTCTTTCATTTATTTCTGCTCTAATCTTTATTATTTCCTTCTTTCTACTAACTTTGGACTTAGTTTGTTCTTCTCATCTTGACTTTTTCAGTGTCAATCATGGGAGCCTCTTCTCTCCTGTGTTGGACCCCCTTGTTATCAATACCCTACTGATTTGTTTTCTGTTTCTATAGTTTTGACTTTTCCAGAATGTTATAAAAATGGAATCATACCATATGCAGACTTTTGAGTCTGGCTTCTTTTACCTAGCATAATATATTTAAGAATCCATGTTGTGTGCATCAATAGTTGATTTTTTTTTTAATTGCTGAATGATAATTGTATGGCTATGCTACAGATTATTCACACTTTGAAGGACATTTGGTTTATTTCCACTTTTGGGGGACTGTGAATAAAGGTGCTATGAATATTCAGATAGTTTTTGAGAAGAGTGACCCATGGCCATTCCAAGCTACAAGGGAGGCTGAGAAATGGAGATTTAGCTTTTTATCTTCTTTACAATGGCAGAATAGTATATTGTGAACAGGTTTGGATAGGCATTAATTCATGGTATCAGTTGACAGCTGCTACGCTTTTTTTTTTTTTTTTTTTTTTTTTTAAATGTGGGTAGTTCCCTGGCTGGGAATTGAACCCAGGCCGTCAGCTGCTGCTTCTTGATTTGCTCTTTTGCTTCTGGTTTGTTCCAGGAGCTTCCTGAGTTTAGGAGATGCTGCATATGTACACTGTTTTTTAAAACTGTAGTAAAATACATTACATCATTAGGCAGTAACTCCCCATTCTTCCCTACTCCCCAGCCTGTGGTATCCACCATTCAACTTTGACTATTTTAGGTAACTCATGAGTAGAGTCATACAGTATTTGTTACCTTATGACTGGCTTATTTCACTTAGCATAATGTCCTCAAGGTTCATTTGTGTTGTAGCATGTGTCAGAATTTTCTTCCTTTTAAGACAGAATAATAGTCCTGTGTGTGTGTGTGTGTGTGTGTGTGTGTGTGTGTGTGTATATACACATGTGCTTATCCATTCATCTGTGGATAGAAACTTGGGTTGCTTCTATTTTTTAGCTGTTGTGAATAATACTGCTATGAACATAGGTGTACAAATATCTCTTTGAGATCCTGCTTTCAGTTTTTTTTTTTTTTGGTATTACTAGAAGTGGAATTACTGATCATATGGTAATTCTATTTTTAATTTTTTTGAGAAACTGCCATATTATTTTTCATAGTGGCTCTACCATGTAAAATTGCTACAAGTAGTAAACAAAGGTTCCAATTTTTCAGTATTTTCTATTTTTAATTATAATAGCCATCCTAATGGGTATGAAGTGGTGTTTCATTGTTATAATCATGTTTTGTTGGCATATTTAGTTATATGCTTGACATTTAGTAGGTATTCAGTAAAGACTTATTGAATAAAGTAAAATTATATGCACAATTGTTTTTGTCTTAGAAGATTTATTGTTTATAAGTGGCTTTTTGCTTTTAGGTATAGCTTATTTCTAGATAACACATTTTGAATTAGATTATTGCCAGATAAAATCTTGACTGGATGTAATGTTACCTTTGGGTTCAGATACTAACATCAAGTGGGAAGAGGCAGATAAAGAAAGCTACATGTAGTAGTTACTGTATATAGTGGTAAAATAATTGCTAGTTAAAATTCTTGGTAGTTGAGATTTTGTTTAGAATTGCTATAAACTCCTATATTTTTTCTTCCTTTTTTTTTACCTTCCTTCCTCACCCGCAGTTCCCAGGCCGTTTGCTCAGCCTGCTATAAACTTTTAGATTGCGCTGCTAAAATTGGCTTAAGAGCTGTCAGGAGAAGCTAATTTGTATTCTAGAGAACCTTTGTTTTATCTCATGTTTCCTCCTTATCCTTGTATTTTATCCTTGCCTTTTACTATGATTTGGGAGTTTTGCTTACCATGCCTGCTTTCTTGCAGATTTTCTATTTTTGTACATACGTTGTTTAGTATATACTGTATATGATGACTTCGGTGAGCAGTGACCGTTCCCGAGGTTCTCGGGAAAAATCACAGATTTCAGCGATACAGGCAACACAACTACAGAAACAAGTAGTACAGGTAAGTTTTTGTGGGACTCTTGTTTACCTTGTTTAGAATTACAGTAATTACGAGAGCACAGGTCTTTAACATTATTTTCCTTTGTAGGAAACCTCAGGATTTGAACTTTTGTTTTTAAAAAGTAGGTAGTATAAAATATAATAGAAAAGAGGAAATATCATTGATTCAGGTAGAGTGGATGTTATTCCTTAACTATTTAATCCTGAACTTTATCCTGCTACCCGTTAACATCTAGGCCATCTCCTTTTTTTTTTTTTTTTTTTTTAATCTAGGTGTGTCCCTGGAAAGTAATTTGAAAATCCAAAGTATACATATAGAGAAATACTACTCTGAAGTAGAGATACAATAGACTCTCCCTTAACCAGCATTCAAACAACTGGCATGCTCAAGCAACTGGCACATTTATCTGGTGTCTACCAATCACCATGGGTGCTGGTAACTGAGAGTCTAATGAATATATCTGAATTATAAGTTATGAGTAACCATAGGTCCAATCCTGCTAATAATTAAAGAAATATAAATTGAGGAGAGTTCCCTAGTGGTGTAGTAGCTAGGCTTCGGCAGGCACTGTCAATGCCACGGCTTGGGTTCAATTCCCAGCCAGGGAACCACCAAAAAAAAAAAAGATAAATTAAAACAAAGATATTTTATTTTTTTGTTTATCAAATCAGTAAGGATTAAAGTGTGGTCTTTTGACGGAGGGCCACATGAAATGTTGGGAATATAAAGTGTTTCAGTCTCACACCCAATTAAAGTCCTTGGGCTGATTTCCAGAGAATCAGTCTCCAGAAAATCAGTCTCCAGACGAGGGAGGACTCCCTTCCTCCCAAGGGTTGTCACTTTTTTCATGGGCCTTTTGCGGGTGGCTCATTTTATCTAATGAGAAGAAAAAACTGCCAACCAAGCTGTCAAAAGGGATTCCTAGACCCTTAGATTACTAATTTTTCTTTTATAAAAGTATTCTGAGAATTCCTCAACACAGTATTATGCTTTAGTAAAATTGTTGATGTTCATTTGTCAATTAATCACATTCTGGGAAGTATATCTTAAGGAAAACCCTTAAAGGAAGTTGGGGAGGCTTTATTCTGTAAGATGTTTATTATCCAATTCTAAATGTCCACTGGTAGAGATATTCTGAGATAACCTATTGAGGTGGCAGAATTAGAGAGAAAACCATGAACTCTTGTGAATCTGAATAAACCTGGGTTTGGGCCACTTTACCAATTAGATGAATTACTTAAATCTCTTTGAACCTTAGTTTTTTAAAAACTTGCTTTGAAAGTTAGAAAATAATTTCGAGAGTAGTGCATATTATTTCTGAATATCCTTCATCTTCCAGATGTTAATATTTTTATCACTTTATCCTTTTCTTTCTCCTCCTACAAAAGAGAAATGTACCTTTTCCCCTGTACCACTTGAGAATTAAGTTGCAGGTGAGGTGCTTCTTTACCTGTAAATAGTGTGTACAGTATTTTTTACAAAACAAGGGCCATCTTTTACACAATCACAGCACAATTATAAAAAAAT
>PVJL010000567.1:118253-294450 GCA_004026885.1 Lyroderma lyra
TTTTTTTTTTTTTTTTTTTTTTTTTTTTTTTTTTTTTTTTTTTTTTTTTTTTTTTTTTTTGCTTTTTTTGGTATGTGGGTAGCTCCCTGACTGGGAATCGAACCCAGGCTGCAGCGCTGACAGCGCCAGCGCCGAAGCCTTAAGCCACTACACCATCAGGGAACTCCCAGGTTATGCACTTTTGATAGAAGTAGTATAGAAGTGATGATCTGTTCTTAATGCATCATATAATGATTAACAGAAGATAGATTTGTCCTTATATATTTCACATAAGTTTGAAGTGATTATAATAATTTTTGAAATCATGATGGGAAATGCCTGGTTTCTAATCAACTGAGAAAGGACACAATTTTACTTAACAGTATATAGCACAACTGTTAAGACATTTAAGAAAAAAAGATTAGTGGAGTATGTTAGTGATGTTTATCTTTGGGTGATGGGCATAGGATGACGTAAAAAATAATTATACTTAATCATTTTTCAAATTTTCTGGGTGGGAGATCCAACAAAAAACATTTGGCTCCATTAGAAAAGCTATCAGCACATTCTTTATCGTGAGATTGCCTATCTCAGTACAAGCCAAGTGAATGAAGGAGCGATGTACAGGAAGAGATTAGTAATGTTGCTTTACTTGGCAAGACTTTTTCAACTTGGTAGTTGTATAATAGATGTCACGAAAGTTTGTTGTGGGAAGGGTGCCCTAACCTTGTTTAACCGTGAATTACCAGTTGATTTTGCTTATTCCTCTGACTTCACAAGCTGTATAAAACCTCTTGTTAGTTCCTAGAGCTCAGCCTAGCAACTTTTCTATCATACTCTAACTTATATTTGGTGCTTCGTTTATCTAATACTTAATTTATTTCTTGACTAGGATAGTTAGCAAAGATAAAAATAAAGTTTTTATTTAAAATGTTTTATATTTCATTAATGTACTGTGCTAATATTACGTACTGTACTTGTTCAATAGCTGTTAAGTGCATCAGCTGTGCTTTCAGAAGTTGTATCTATAAAGAGCTTCTCAGATAAGGAAAAGTGAAAGAAATACATCACCATCAAACCAGTACTACAAGGAATGTTAGAAGGACTACTTTAAGATGAGAAGAGGGATGGGAAAGTGGGTAAAATAAGAGAAAGGGATGGAGAAATTTAGTTTGATTGTTAACATAGAATAGAAAGCAACAAAGAAACAAACCTCATGGGCATAGTCAGTAATTTAGTAGTTACCTGAGGGTAAGCGGGGAGGTGAGGAGGGGGAAAGAGACAGGGAGACAAATATATGGTGGTGCAAGGAACCACCATAATGAACACATAATACAACACATAGAAGATGTAATGTAGAATTATACACCAGGGACCTAATCAGTGTCACACCAATAAATTAAAAAAAGAAAAGAAAAAGTTTTATCTAGATGGTTATATCTATATGTATCCTTTTTTAGGAATAAAACAGATGATATCACTGAAGAGAAATGCAAAGAATATTTAAGTCATAGTCTTAAGCTGAAAAAGCTACATCTGAATAAATTAGTAATTGGTATTTGCCTTATGTGAGGTAATGAATAGTGACTTTAGAGTTAGAAATGTGTGGGTGAAACAGTATCAAAATGAAAATATAGAAATATCTAAAAACCCCAGGCTGTTGGCCTATGGCAAAATGTTATTATTAGTAAATATTCTTCTTACAGTCTTTAGTGAAAGTCAGTCAACTTGAGTATTGTTAATATTTTATAAGATATTAATAGACTCAGGAGAAACGTTTTTTGTTTCTGTAACTTGTATACATTTAGGAAGCTTAGGCAAGTATCAGGCAGTTTTCAAGTTTAAATATTGCTTCCTGTAAGTGATATTTATGGCTGTTTATTCCCTTGCTCCATTCACTTTTAATTGATCTTACACCCTTTACCAGAAAGATATTTCAGCCAGAGTCCCTGGCCTTGATCTATCTTGTATTCTGTGACATTTCTATATGTTTTATTTTCTGAATCAGACACATTCTTCTAATACATATCACATAGTGAGTGACTTGAGTGTCCACGAGTGGTCAGAGATTCACTTTCTTGGATTTTTTTCCTATTCTACTTTTATTTTAGCTCCTGTTTAACATCTGTTCCCCCTCCTTTTCCTTTGCATTTTCTTTTTGACTATCCCCAGGTCTGCTTCTAATCTGTTGAAAAATTTTCCCCTAACATTTTATTATGAAATTATTAACATTTGTTATGAAACATTTTATTTACATTTGAACATGATTATATACAAAGAAAAATTGGGAGAGTTGTTCAGTGAGCACCCATATAGTCAGTTATTTATTTATTTATTTTTGCTATATTTGCTTCCTCATGTTTGACTAGCCAGCCATCATTCTATTATATCTTATTTTTGATGCATTTCAAAATAAAGACGTCAATATACTCCACCCCTAAACACTTTAGCATACTTATCGTCAATGAGTTTAATATTTGTTTAGATCTCCCCCTTTTTTTTAAGGTGAAATTTACATTCATTTTAAATGTATGAGAACATTTTTTGTTAGATGCACATATCTGTGTAACCTAGTTCCCAGTCAAGGTTCAGAATACCATCCTCATTCCAGAAAGCTCTGCTGATTTTGTTTTCTTGGTGCAGATATCCTGCCTGTTTTAGCGTTCTAGTGATTTTCTTTATGTGCTGATGACTGCTTTCACCTTGCCCCCAACTCTCATTTCCACCTTCCCTGTACCTCTTTTCAACTTCATATTCTTGCAGGTTTCCCATAACTCACATGTGGATTATGGGCTTCCAGTTTGCATATGTTGTAGTCACTTTTCTCACTCTTCAAGTATAAAATGATACACACAAAAAAATCATCTCTCTTTACACCTCTTCCTTCTGCTGGCAACCACACTAGCTTAGACCCTTATTGCTATATTTTTAGACTTAAAATAGCTTCCTCCCTCACTGAGAGTCAACATGATTGATACACTGGACACTCTGCACCTCTGGTTAAAGAAACGTGTGCTATTAACACCCAGCACAAAAGCATGAATCAGTAACTACTTAGAGGCACAGTAGAGTTGAACTGTGTGCATTTTTGCACTAACATTTTATTATGAAATAAAATTTTATGAAACATTTTATTTGTATTTGAACATTATGAGAATATTCAAATACAAACAAAAGTTGAGAGAGTTGTACAGTGAGCACCCATTACTCAGTTACTACCTCTAAGATGCTTTTCAGCAATAAAATAGAAGCTCTGCTTTGTGATTTAATAATTTTTATAACAGGAACTTTTGATCTTATGGAAAGATAACACCTCATGGATGAATAAATTCATGTTTTCCAGATTGCTGTTGGCCCTATACTGTATGCACTCTTAACATGTTTTGGTCAGGTTTGTATACATATTGCAAGGGTATACGTGTATATCTGGACATTTTTTTATGTTTGTGTGGAGATATATACAAGGGCTGTCTGGAAAAAAATTCAGCCATAAATGCCTCTATTTTTCATATTACATGGCTAGATACTTTCCAGACAGTCCTTGTACTTTCTGTTTAAAAACTATAAGAAATTAGTTTGTGCATGTATTCTAATTTTGTTATCTGATTGATATAATTAGACCCTCCATTACAAATAGCTAGAACAGACGCCCTTTTTTTTGTTTTTGGTCTTGGGGGTAAGTTTTCAGTCATCTTTCACCATTAACTATGATGCTAGCTGTAGGTTTTTTCTAATTGCCTTTATTACATTGAGGAAATTCCCTTCTATTTCTAATTTGTTGCCTTTCTGTCGTGAGAGAGTGTTGGACCTTATCTGTTGCTTTTTTCTGCGACTGTTGAAATGATCATGTGGTTTTTATCTGTTGTTCCCTTAATATGTGTGTTACATTGACTTTGAGATTGAACAACCTTGCATTTCTGGGATAAACTTCACTTGGTCATAATTCATTTTGTATGTTGCTGGTTTGCTAGAACTTTGTGGAGGAGTTTTCATCTATATTGATTAGATATTTTTCTGTAATCTTTTCTTAGGGTAATATTGATAGGATAAGTTAAGTGTTTCCTTCTCTGTTTTTTAGATAAGTTTTTGAAGAATTGGTGACTGTTGTTAATTCTTTCATTGTTTGGTAGAATTTGCCAGTGAAGCTGTCTGGGCCTGGGATTTTCTTTGTGGGATGTTTTCTGATGCCTAATTCAACCACTTATTACAGATTTTCACTTTTCCTTGAGTCAGTTTCAGTAGCTTGTATCTATGCATATACTTGTTCATGGTATTCTCTTATAATCATTTTTATTCCTTTTAGAGTTGGTCATGGTGTTCCTATTTCATTCCTAATTTTAGTAACTCGAATCTTCTATTTTCTTGGTTGTTCTAGCTAAAGGTTTGTCAGTTGTCAATTTTGCTAATCCTCTCCCTACCCTGAGCCAAGTTTTGGCTTGATTTTTCTCTTATTTTTCTATTCTCTATTTCATTAATTTCTACTGTAGTCTTTATTATTTCATTCTTTTTAAAACTTTTTTTCTTTTTTTTTTGTATGTGGGTGGTTCCCTGGCTGGGAATCGAACCCAGGCCGCAGCGTTGACAGCGCCAACACCGAAGCCTTAAGTCACTACACCACCAGGGAACTCCCTCTTTAAAAACTTTTGGAATCAATTATTTTGAAATAATTTTAGAGTTTGTCAAAAATCTGGTAATTGATAAAGAGATCTCTTTACTATTCACCCAGCTTTCCTAAATGTTAACATTTTGCACGAAGTGTTGGCAGTCTTTTTTTATAAAGGACCATGATAGGCTGACCACATGTACTGTTTTAAAGGGGACAGAAAACAACTGTCCTGTTTCAAACAGTACGTGCTACTGACACACTGAATTTAGCCCAGTGAGGAGACTAGGCTGATCGATCATATGTACCATTTGAAATGGGACAGTATCATTCATTGTTTTCTGTCCTCTTTAAAACAGTGCATCCGGTCAGCCTAGTTCTGTAGCAGATATTTTATGCTCTGTAGGCCATACCCAGTCTGTTGCAGGTTTTTTGTTTTTGTTTTTTAACATTTTTAAAATGTTAAAACTTTTCCTAGGTGGCACATTATATAAAATCAGATCCCAGATTGTAGTTTGGTAACTTCTGTTTTATATAACCCTTTGTCAAGACTTAAGATAATAACATTGGTACAATATTACTAACTAAATATAGACTTTATTTGGGTTTCACTAGTTTTTAAACTAAGGTCCCTTTTCTATTCCAGGACCCAATCCAATGAGTTTTCTCCTTAGTCTCTTCTGATCTATCACAGTTTTTTAGTCTTTCCTTGTTTTTTGTGACCATCACACTTGAAAAGTATATTTATCAGTTTTTGAAATAATTTTCTTATTTTTCTGTGTGTAAAATGCCTTCATGTATAAGATGGACCCCTACTTTTCTAACCCAACATTAAGAAATCAATATCAACCAGTTTCTCTCATGTATTATATAAGACCCCCAATTTTTGATCTGATGATTTTAGACAGAAGTATCATCTTATGCACAGAAAAATGTGGTAATTAGTTACCTATCATCCTTCAAAGGTGAATAATTAGTATTTAAAAATATTATGAATTTATGATTTAAACATTTAGTTGGCTTCAATTATTCCTAGTTAACCTTTTTGAAGTTCAAATTATCCCTTATTTGGCAAGTGTAAGTTAGCTCCTGAGGTTATTTAAATGTATTTTTCATAATTTTTTTTAATTTTCTTTTTTCTGGTGGTTCCCTGGCTGGGAATTGAACTCAGGCTGCAGTGTTGAGAGTGCTGAAGCCTAGCCACTACACTACCAGGGAACCCCCCCTAAATTTATTTTTAATTATAGTTAACATAGAATATTAGTTTCAAGTGTACAAAATGGTGTTTGACATTTATATACCTTACAAAGTGATGACCACAATAAATAGTAACCATCTGTCACTGTTACTAATATTATATTATTGACTGTATTCCCTATTTCCCTATACTATATATTACATTCTCATGACTCCTGAGTCCTAGCTCCCAAGTGATTTTTGACTTGGTTATAACAAATCTTGGATAGTTTCTTCATAAACTGGTATGACAAGATATTCCAGATTTGTTTTGTATACTTCCTGCTTTGTATCTAGAATCAGCCATTGCTCTAAGGAACCCTGGCATCTTTTAGTCGGAAATGGCATTTAGAGAACTCAATCTGGTAACTGATATTTATTGTTACTGGGCTGGTCATTAATGATAGGTCTCTTCAGTGGATGGAGGTATGAAAAATTTTTTTTCTTAAGGTAAATTACCTGATGAGTTAATGCTGTCAGGACTACTTTTATATCCCATGTATATCACCTTTATACTGAGAGAATCCTGGTTCCCTTGGAACTGAAGATGGTAAAAATGAGAATATGCCAAAACCACTCATATTGTTTATTCCACTTCATGTATATAATAGTCTAACAAAAACATTACTAATACCACCATCATGTTTTTCCTGTTCTTACTCTTCATCTTTCCCAAGCCCAGCCTTTAACATTTCAAAAAGAAGTGGGAGAGATCCCTTTTTCATCCCAGATGCTTTCATAAATATTGGCTTGTTGTTGCAACACACTAATTATAAATATTTAAATTCTTCTGGGGCCGCAAGATGTGCATCAATCTCTGTTTTTATAAGAATCTTCTGGATTTAGTATTTTCAGCTTTACCTTGAAGTCAATTGGTAGAACAAATGTTTAATCAAGTATTTCCTGCACACTTACTTCAAGGAAACTACTTGCTTCAGTTGATTTAACTGCTTTCTGTAGTAGCTTTCAAACTTATATCAGTAACATGCAGGATGATTACACTTGTATATTCAAGGGCCTTGGTCTTTATAATTGTTAGTGAACGTTATTCAGCAATCAAGAGGCACTCTGTGTGTGGACCTAGGAAATAATCTGCACTCCAGGAATTGCATAGCCATACTTTTTTTAAAGCCATATTTGTTTTTATTGTTTCCTATTTCATGTTTCCCTGTACCTGGGAACCATTGTCAGCTGTCATTTCATTACTGCATTACATAGCCAGTGTTTTTGGTTATCTAGAACAAATTAGTTGCTTTGCTAGAGTTCAGTAATTTGTCACCATGGTTTTTCCCTGTGATACTCTTTTTTTTTTTTTTTTGGTGGTGGTTCCCTGGCTGGGAATTGAACCCAGGCCGTGGCATTGATAGCGCTAAAGCCTAGTCACTACATCACCAGGGAACCCCCTCCCTGTGATATTCTTAGTGACCTTAAAAGCATATTTTACTTGATAGAGGTGGCCTTCATGTGAAAAAATGATAATGTGACCTCCAGTGCCAGCCTGAAGGTCACATAGAAGCACCCACTGCTTCAGGATATAGCCTTTGGGACCCATGGCACCTGAATCAGCTGTCAAGCCATCTGGAAGTCCAGAGGCACCCCCTTACCCCGCTTTAAATGGTACTAGCAGAGGTGGGGGGAGGGGAAAAATAGTACTGTTTACATATTTTGTTCATGTACCCATTGTATACTATACTTTCTTCCTTTGAGATATGATTTAGTTTTAATTCTATAATAAGTACATGCTTAATAGTCACCATTAATACTTATGTCAATGTCCCTAGTCATTTTGGTTGTCTAAACCCAGTGCTGTTGTTGATTTCTCAGGAAAGACTCATGGTAATAATAATTTCTGAGTTCTTTGGTGCTGGTAACAATTTATTCTGTTTCTACTTGAGTATAAAGTAATTTTGTTGGCTAAAAATGCTAGGCTCATTTTCTTCACTTCAGTATCTTAAATGTTACTTTATTTTCTTTTTGCACAAAGCACTGCTTTTGACAAGTTTATTGATACTCTTGTATTAAGTCTCTTGCCAGTTCTGCCTATATACCCAATGGATATTTTCATTTTAGAGTCCAAATCTTTGTTTTTTAATTTTATTAAAATTTTTTTTAGAGTCCAAATCTTTTATTAGAAAGTGTCTCAGTATGATATTCTCAAATACATGATGTGTTTTCTTCACATATTTAAACATTATTTGCTTTTCAGACATTTTTCTTGGATTTTAATTTTAAGCATTTGTGCTTTTCTCTTTTTTTCCTTCAGAGTCTTATATTATCCACAGGGTCAAGTTGGGTTGTCTTTTGCCTATGTTTAATATTTAATGCTTTTCATCCCCATTTCTTATCTTTTCATTTCTTTTTAAAAATTTCTTTTTTACTTTAAATATTTTCCTCTTTAACCTTATTTTTCTCTTGAGGCATTAACTGTTAAAAATATGTTTTTGTGTTTTTTCTGGTTTAGTCTTCATTTTCTTTTCTTTCTTTTTTTTTAAGAGGTGAAACAAAGAGATAGTTTATTAAAGAGAAAGTACACTACAAAGAGGTAGGAGCAGGCTTGAGCAAAGAAAGTGGCTCAAGAGCTTCATTTTCATTTCTGAACTAGAAAAATTTAGATGTATGTTATTCTTTTTTGTCTTTTATCATTTTCTCTACATTCAGTATCTTTTAGTACATTTTGAAATAGAAGATAGCAGTTTTGCTTTGTTCTGTAGGCACTTTTTTTGGCATGCTTCCATTGACTCGGAGTAGTATTATGCTCCTTTTTTTCCTCTTATAATATCTTTGGGATTTGGCATTTATTTTTCTATTGCTCATTAAAAAAAACCATCATAAACATGTTTTATTTGTCACCATGAAAAGTCTAAATTTTAAACACATTCTTGGATTGGGGCTCATATCCATCTGCTTGTTTAACTTTAGCACCTGTCTTATCCCCACTAGCTTTTCCAGAACAGCTACCTTCACCATGAAGCTCTATGGGTTTTTGCAGCTCAAACTTGGCCTTCTTCAGCATTTTGACTTTTCTAATAAAGACATCATGAAGCAAGCCTTTTCTGTCTTTCCCAGTGCTATCTGGAATTAAATTATTGACCACTTCTTTCAAGTCATTTGTACCTCTGAGGTCATGAAATCCATCATATTCTTTCAGGTTTGGCAGACCTGTTGATGTTGAGCATAAGAGTCTTCTGAATCTGATTGTTGCTTTTTTTAGTAAAACCATCACAGAGTAGACAAAGCAAATAACCATCAGTAGTCTTGACATCAACATGAGCTTCAGTTGTGGTCTTATATGTTTTGACATGGAACACGTTTTGTCAGGGTTAAGAGATCCCTGCCATGGAAATTAGGCAGTTTTTGACTTGAACATCCTCAGTAATTAGCTTGACTTTTCTAAATGCATTTTTATCATTCTGCAGACCAGCTAGAGTCACTTCAAAAACAGTACCCTTGAGACCATCAGATGTGATTTTGGTTCCTTGAGTTCTCGTGACAAGCATTTGCCCAATATTTCTTATATTGAACATAGCTGGTACTTTCACATCATACCAGTCTTTCTTAAAACTGGGTCAGCCAATTTCTTATTGGCTCCCTTGCTGCCTTTCTTAAGGTGCTTATTCTTGCCTACAACCATGAAGCTGCTCCTCTCTTGCTCATTTTTATGTAAAATGAGTTGTCTGGACTTGTAGACAGCATTTAACAGTTCAAAGTGGCTTTTCCAATTTCATAGTGTTTCCTGTTTTCTATATAATTATTCTGGCTTGCTTTCTGAGATTTCCTGGCTGTTCTCTTACCTCAATGTGGATCTTTTTTTTTCTTTCTTGTGTATGTGGCTCAATTATGATTCTCCTCCTAGTAGTTTCTTTTGATGGGGCCCTAGCCTGTTAGGAGTTTATGATGGTAACTACCTCAGCATTTTGAAACTTTTCTGCCCTCCTGGCACTTAGCTTACTAGTGAAGTTACTATTAGAGTGCCAGCTGCTGTTCTCAAATTGACCCACTGCTTTCCAGTGAATACATCTAACTACTTGGGGTTTTCCTATTCTTAGACAGTGGGATACCTCAGTGTTTGCCGCTGTTTATTTTACATGGCACAAATTGATCAAGGCAGATCTTGTATCTGCTGTTGGTTTTTCTTGTTTGTATTTTGAGGATTTGTGAAAGATACCTTGTCTCCTAGTTTTATTGTATATTGCTGTCCATGGGATTTTGCTTTGGCTGTATAGTTACAAGAGTAGTTTAGAGAAACACTTATATATGCCCCTTAAATATTTTTTTTTGTTTTTTTGCTTTTTGGTATGTGGGTAGCTCCTTGACTGGGAATCGAACCCAGGCCGCAGTGCTGACAGCGCCAACGCTGAAGCCTTAAGCCACTACACCATCAGGGAACTCCCGCCCCTTATATACATGGTGCCAATTTTGCTCTGTCATATTCTTTATTCATGTCTATATCAGCAAGTACAAATACATGGCATTATTTATTCTAAACCATTTGATAGCTTATTAAACATATTTTGCCCTTTACCCTTTAATATTTAAGTGTATATTTCCTAAGAAAAGGATGTTCCTGTATACAGACACAGTTGTACTATCAAATTTTTTAAGTTTAGCATTGCTGTGATGTTGTCTGTGATCATTTTCCAGTTTTGTCAATGTGGAATTTTTATTTATTCCAGTAATATCTGTTACTCCAGTAATGTTGTTTATAGTACATTTCTCCCCTTTCAGTATGGAATCATCACATACTTTATTTGACATCTCTTTAGTCTCCATTAATGTGGAACAATTCTCAGCCTCTCTTTGTCTTCCATAATATTAGCAATTTTGAAGACATGTAGGCCAGTTGTTATATAAAATTTCTTCAATTTTAGTTTCTCTAATGATTCCTTATGATTATATTCAGGTTATAGATCTCTAATTGGAATACTACATAACTGACCTTGAGTACTGTATTTTGCCAGGTATAGTGTGCTCCTGTGTAAAATGTGCATTCATGTTTTTGGCCCAAACTTTCAGGGGAAAAAAATCTTTAATTTTTTAATTCAAATTTTTATTTGTTTATATTTATGTACTTGTGTTTTGTATTATAAATGAATTTTGGCATTTATTTTTTTTAACATTATGGTACAAGAAATTTTATGTAATACTTTTAACTTATAAGCAAAAATAAAATAATGAAAAACATTTATATAGATATGAAATTAGTACTACCCATATATAATGCACATCCTTATTTTTCCCTCACAAATTTGGGCAAAAAAAAAAAAAAAGTATGCATTATACAGGGCAAAATACAGTGTTCTCAGAGTACCACATGTAGAGTCATATGATATCTGTCTGCTTTTCATTGAGGATTTTGATCAGAGTCTAGGTTTTGCCCAATTCCTCTAATTTATTGTGACTGTATTTGTCTAGCAACTGAAAAACAGTCTTTGTGGAGACACTTGAGACCATGTGCAAATAGCTTGCTGCTCATAAAGCTTTTCCTCTTAAAATTAGCATTTATTGATTCTTTTTTGATTTAGTCTTTACTCTTTTGGTTGAGAAACGATGTTGTTTAGCTCTTCTTAGTCTTTATTTGTTTGTTTATTTGTTTATTTTTGTTGGTTCCCTGAGTGGGGATCGAACCCAGGCTGCAGCAGTTAGAGTACTGAAACCTAGCCACTAGACCACCAGGGCCCCCTTCTTAGTCTTTACATCATTGCCATATTAGTAAGTATATTTTAAAAAGTTTACCCTCACTAGTTATCTAAGAAATAAAAATCAAACCAAATAGGGACCCCTTTTATTTATTAAATTAGCACTTTTTTTTTTTAACTTTTTTTTTTTGGTATGTGTGTAGTTCCCTGGTTCCCTGGCTGGGAATCGAACCCAGGCCACAGCGTTGACCGTGCCAGCGCAGAAACCTTAAGGCACTACACCACTAGGGAGCTCCCTAAATTGGCATTTTTTTAAAGGTGGAAGAATTTTGAAGAAGCAGGCTCTTTATACTGCTGGTAGAATATAAATCTATGCAGGTTTGTGCAGGGCATTTCTGAGCAGATGATATGAAATTTGTTTTAACATTTTTCTAGATATTTGTTACTTTTAAGAAAGCTATCATGGAGGCATATTCAAATTAGATGTAAAATGGATCTCTAGTGTTTAGGTAGTAATGAAAAGTTTGTAAGTAAGTAAAATGCAGGACCCTATTCCGTGGATTGTTAGGCAGCCAATAAACATTATATAGATATTCACAATAAATTGTGTGTGTATGTGTATGTGTCACCCTACAAAATATTTATAGTAAGTTTAGTATTCTGTTTTTGATATCAGAAAAATTTGTAAGTGCCAAATAAATAGTTTTGGTACGAGATGATTACCTTGGGGTCATTTTTATTTATTTTTTATTTTTTTATTTTTTTGGGGCGAGTCATTTTTCTTGTGGGATGTGTGAAAATTTTGTAATTTGAGGAAATTTAATTGTGGGCACAGTGAGCATTAATGTGCTTGGAATGGAACAAGGCTGAATGAATTTTTAGATGTGAGACTCAGGGCGTGGAAGATACTGGTATTAGGGAAAGTGGGCAAAAATTAATCATATAGGCTTTCAGCACCAGGGACACCAAGGGTTTACTTTCTTTAAAGGTTGCCATTACTTAAAACCCAAATGTATAATGGGGAAGTGCCGTCTTTCCAGATTTCATTTTCCCTTTTGATTTTTCCCTTTTACCTTATCCAGTTATTTCATGCCTTTGGTTCTTTTGGCTGCAGCACTAGAACTTCTCAATTTGTTATTATGGGTTAGGGTAATGATTGTCTGATGTGCCGGTAGGTATAGTGAGAATGTCTTTAAGGCTCTTATATACACTGGGTAGCCTTGAGGTAAAATTGGCAGTATGTGTAGACACTGAGTTTCTGTATAAACATTTTTTCTGGCTGTAATGTAGTAGCACAATAGCAGTTCAACTGATGTCAAAACAAGCAGGCATAGGTTGGGGTAAAGGGATTGGCCATTAGATTGGGGGGAACAGGCCAAAGCTAGTTGGATGTTATATAATCAACTACCCACATGAACTGTGAGATTATTTGAAATACAAGTGTGTGTGTGTGTGTGTGTGTGTGTGTGTGTGTGTGTTTGTGTGTGTGTGTGTAGCAGAGAAGAAAATTTGTTCATTATTAGCTCCTTGTTGGGATCATTCAGTAGTTTGAACTGTTTAACCTTTTTAACATTTATGTTGGGAGATAGTATAGATTTTAGCTAGCAAGGGTAACTTTTGAAAAAAAAATAGTGTTTTGGAGTAATTAGATTTACCAGAAAGTTGCAAAGAGAACACAAAGTTGCTTTATACCCCTCACCTAGTTTCCCTGTTGTGATAACCATGGTAGCTTTGTTAAAGCTAAGAAACCAAATTTATATATTACTATTTATTCACTGCCCAAAAGAGTAACTTTTTTGTTGTTGTTATGTGGGTAGTTTCCTGGCTGGGAATCGAACCCAGGTCACAGCGTTTACAGTGCCGAAGCCTTAGTCACTACACCACCAGGGAACTCCCAGAGTAACATTTTTTTATATCTTTATTTTTGTTGCCAAAAATACCACAAGAGGAAACCTCAAAAACTCAGTAATTTGACTCTTGAGCCATTTTCCTGCTTGAGCCCACTCCTTCCTCTTTGGAGTGTACTTTCTCTTCAATAAACTATCTTTGTTTCACCTCTATAAAAAAAAAAAAATCAGTAATTTGATTTAAAACAAAATATTTTTTAGACTCATTGGGGTGACACTGGTTAACAAGAATTAACATAGGTTCCAGGTGTACAGTCCTACAGTGCATCATCTGTGTTTTTGCATTATATGTTCATCACCCAGAGTCAGTTCTCTTTCCATCAACATATATTTGGCTCCACCTCCCTCTTCCCTCTTCCTACTTTCCCCCAGGTAACCATTATACTATTGACTGTGTCTATGAGTTTTGTTTTGTTTTGTTTTTTCTTTGTTGTTTTCAGTTTTATATTCCACATATGAGTGAATTCATATGGTTCTTGGTTTTTTCTGTCTGGCTTATTTTGCTCACAGTAATTTGATATTTTTGAAAAGGATTTTAAGTGAAATCAGCAACTGGAAAAGTTTTTTTCTGCAGAGATGTGACTAATTTAGTGTTTGGAAATTTTTTTTCTTTAAAAATTTTATTAAAACCATTTTTTATTTTGGTTAATAAAGAGCTACTTTAAAAATAAATTTTATTTAGATAAATACAGCTTTATCTCTTTAGAATTGACTGATACCTTTTTTAGAGTTGATAGCAGAGCTTTTTTGCTTTTTTGCTTGTCAAGCAAGGCTGGTGTGTCCTGGCAATTGTTTCTACTGCTTCTTGTTTTTCTGCTTTATTTTGTGCTAGTTACTACCATCTCCCCAGGGGAAAGAAAATTCAAATGAGTTATGTGGACATTGAAGATAAACAAGAACTTTAGGTCATTTTGCCAAAGTTTTGCTGTTTAATTTTTTTGATACTTATTTACCTTTTGGGAACAGATTATATACATGAGAGGCATTTATTCAGAGTCCCCCCCCCCCTTTTTTTTTCTTTTTAGTTTATCTGTATTTCTGTTACCATAGTGCTGGAATGCTTGAGAGCTTTTATCTATTTGCATCAAATTTTGGCATCTAACTTAATAATTTTGGTGCTCATATCTTTAACAATTGTATATACTTTTCAGGCAACAGCTGAACAGATGCGTCTTGCTCAAGTGATCTTCGATAAAAATGATTCAGAGTTTGAAGCTAAAGTTAAACAGGTATATTTCTAGCAAAGAATATCATTTTTGTAACCTATTTTATTATGCTTTAAAAAGATAATTTTATTAGAGATTTTAATTTTAAAGTATGCTGCTTGCTTAGTCTCAACTAATTGTATTTTGAACTTGTGATTAAATACCTGTGTTGGTGGTTAGAATGAAGGAATTGAATATGTTCATCCTTTTGGCAGTAGTATCTTTGAGTTGTGTTAAATGGGAAAAACGAGCTACATTTTTGTGAAAGCACATTGACATTGTCTATACCTGTATATAGAAAGTATATTTAGTGTTTAGCAAGTTCTCAGAAAATTTTATTTAATGTTAAAGAAGAACTGAATTGCCCTTTCACACTTGGTGGTGATTCCAAACATATGTTGGTTGGTAAAGTATAAAATTAAATTTTAGGGTGATATCTGCACACTGAGAACTTTAATGAGAGGATTTTTTCATAACATCTTAATTTCAAATTCTTCTTTCCTGGTAAGACTTCTTACAGATTCTAGAAACCAAACTGTTATAACTCTTACCTCAGTCCAAACCTTTGTAGAGAGGTTTATGAGTAATTAATTGTTTCTTGGAGTGAACATCCCATAGTGAACTCTTTAGCTCTTTAACTCTGTGAACTTTTTTCTCACTTGTTGCTGTCATCAGACCAATGGTAATATTTTTGGAAGGCCACAAAAAAGATTTATTAAAAATTGTAGAACACATTTTCTGGAATGAGATTTATGTACAGTTTGAGACATACTACATATTATATTGCTTCTTATGTGAATAGCCTAGCAGATACATAAAAAAAGAGTACTGGTTTAGGAATTGAGAGTTTTAAATGCTACTATAATAAATCCAGTCACTGGAGGGATTTTGATGCTTATTGTGCATCTTAACAATTGCATGGGACCGATACTGGCTTAGTACAGATCACTGATAAAAATCTGACATTGGGAGATATTCAGAGACTGAAGCACTTGAAAGCTCTAGAGTGTATAGAACTTTTGCTGTGTAATAATACAGGTTGGAAATGAGAGAGGATAGTGTAGTGCAAATAGCTGTATTTATGAGATCAGGAGACCTGATAGGCTTTGTTATTAATTAGTTTTTTGACCACAGAGAAATCACTTCAGATGATGGGGTCAAACTGTTTTGAATTCTAGCTAGTAAATGCTAAAATAGGTGAACATAGTTAAAACACACAGATACTTAAATTATACATTTGTCAACTGATAACTGAGAAACCTATATTGTGCCTAACCTATGGATTGTTCCTTATGAAAATGTTGAGTAGCTTGATTTCCATTGTTAAAGAGAATGCGCCAAGATTTCATCGATTACTTTAAATGTAACACCTCGTTGAAGTTGTTTGAGAACTTAGTATATCTAGGAATTAGTTTTGTGATAGCTGCAGAATTCCACTTTTGAGACCTTAGGGTGTTATAATTTATGTATGTGTAATGTTCTAATCCAAACAGTAATAGCTTATGTAGGGAACTTGGTCTCTGTGCAAAACAGTTGGATTGGATGATCTGTTAATGGTGGCCACTTACTTTCACTTGGTTTGTGGGGAACATAGTTCCACTTAATATTTGAGTAGTTTAGAATTTTGGGAGTGCAGGTCATTGTACTAAGTTTGAGTAGTCAGCTGAACCTGAGGATTCTGAGGATGTTGATATATACAAGGGCTGCCTGGAAAAAATCAAGCCAGATGCCTCTATTTTTCATAATACGCATTTATTTTCATATATGAATGCTGCTGATTAATAATTTGATACTTGGTCAGCTTGAGGGAGCTTTGATTGGTAGTTTGACTCTGCCAATATTGGTGAAAAGACATGGTGCGCCACAAAAAAACAGGTAAACCTGTTCTTGGATTGTAAGCTCAGAGTCTGAAAGAGGCCATCTTCATGTGGAAGATTGCATAATTTCTGTCTTTATACAGAACAATCTTAAAATTGGTATCAAGTGCCATTTTTGGGTTTTCCTAACCATTTTCTTACAATTTCAACAGCTTATGGAAGTGACAGGAAAAAATCAGGATGAATGCATAGTGGCCCTACATGACTGTAATGGAGATGTGAACAAAGCTATCAATATATTGCTGGAAGGGAATTCAGACACGGTGAGATTATTAATAAGTAATATTAATTGGCATGCAGTGCTAAGATTTGTCTGTTAATTCCCTATTACATTTTAAACTTCACCTAATATGGGGGAAGGGGTGGAGGGGTGCCATTCCATATTTATTTTAGGTTCCAGAAAGAACACTAATGTGAAATGACTGTTGTTGTTATATATGGTTTCTTAATGAAGTTATAGAATCTAAAGACTCAAAAGAGAACTTGGTCATCTACTCTAGCCTTACACAGTTTCCAAAATTCTCTGGGCCTGTGGACATTTTTACCACCTGAAAAAACTTCTCTTGGCTTCACTGCTCATGTTTCTTCATCTCAGTTATCACCTCTTACTACTCCTTATATTCTCTAGACTAACAGAAAACCAGGATATGCTGGTATATCTATTCACTTATGTGTGAATATTCTACAGACACATTTTCATACAGTTAGATCGATATATAATAGGAGAAAAGTTGTTTTGTTTTGTTTTGTTTTTTTATGTGGGTAGCTAGCTCCCTGGCTGGGAATTGAACCCAGGCCGCAGCGTTGACAGCACCGAAGCCTAAGCCACTATACCACCAGGGAACTCCGAGAAAAGATTTTTTTTAGCTTTGTCATATTTGAAGAATGTGTAGTCACACTAGAACTCACCCTTTTTATTTTAGGAAGGATGCAGCTGAGTAAAGAAAGCCACACTGGGCAGTTGTCAGCCCTAATGTTTTGATTCCTATGTTGATATTGCACAGTATTTCATTTGTATTTTTAATTTGAAGAAATGATTTCAGAGCAGATTAAAACAATGATTTATCTAAAAAGGGGGACAAAGATGAACACATCAAAAAGTGCCTTCCTTGTCAGTTTTCAGGTTTAATCAGGTTCTCATTTTTAGGGGTAAGCTGTATATAGACTGTATAAAAATGAACTTCTATGATAGGCTCCAAAGTAAAATGAGTAAAATGAAACAAGGAGAATTAATTTTATAATTACATAATTAGATACTTGGGAAAAATTCCATGCATGATAACATTGGTTCACATGATAAGCTATCATATGTCATTTTGTTGGGAAAGTGTTGTGTTGGTCAAAAAAAATTGCTTTTTATGCTTATAGCAATAAAGGCATTGATTGGATCCAGTTGGTGTTTAATGACAAGAGATTGATGAGAATCTTAACATATCAAAGTAGAGCATTAAAAACCATTTAAAACAACTGGGATATGTTAGTAAGCTTGATATTTGGGTACCACATGAACTCAAAGAAATTATCTCACTAAGTGAATTAATATCTGCAATTCACTCTTGAAATGTGAAGGAAACTATTCAGTTTTGAAATGTATGATAACAGGAGATGAAAAATGGATTATTTACAACAGAGTTGAAGGAAAAAGATTGTGGAGCAAATGTGATGAACCTGCTCAAAGCACTTGAAAAGCATTTAGGTATCAAAGGTTATGCTGTTAATTTGGTGGGATTTTAAAGGTATTGTGTATTTTGAGCTGCTTCCCAGGAACCAAACTATTAATTGAGGTGTGTACTGTTGTCACTTGTACAAATTAAATGATGTCATCAAACAGAAACTTTGAATTGGTGAATCGCAAAAGTGTTGTCTTCCACCACGAAAACACTAGACCACATTCAGGGTTGATCATTTGTCAAGTTGTTGGAGCTTGGATGGGATTTGTTACCACATCCACTATATTTGCCAGACATCACACCATCAGACTACCATTTGTTTCGATTTTGGCGAAACAGCTTGAATGGTAAAACATTTACCTTTGATGAAGATATCGAATTATTCTTGGAACATTTTTTAGCTGAAAAAGATAGAAATTATTTTGAGCATGGAATCATGAAGTTGTCTGAAAGATGGCAAAGATAATTGAACAAAATGGACAATACATCATTGTTGAATAAAGTTTTTGTTTTCTATAAAACAAACAAAAATCGCCTTTCATTTACTCACACAAAAACATCAATTACTTTTTGGCCAACCCAATATATGTTAAGTAATGAAATAAAATTTTGAATAGCTTTTGTTTGATGACATGTATTTACTAGTTTTTATAAACTATGGAGAATATGTTTACCTCATTGGTAATGGACTCAGTGTAGAATGGCTCTCTTTTGTTTTCAAAATGAACTGAAGGTCTTCCCTCTTTATTAAAAAAAAAAAAAAAACTGAATAAATGAAATATTTCCAAACCATTAATTGGATGGCCTTTTTTTTTTTTTGGTAGCTATAGGATGGGATTACTGCTTACCCATGTTGCTATTTCTTTACCTCCATCATATTTCATTCCTTTTTTGTGGCAGTTGGGTGAAATTTTTTTTTTTTTTTTGGTAGTTCTCTGGCTGGTGGGTGAATTTTTAAGTCATAAAGTCCAGTTCTCTGAGTGTGGTTTGTTAAGTTTTAACTTCTCCTCATTTCAGACCGAATCCAAAGGAGGTGGTTCTGGGTTGAATGTTACCTAAAGAACATCTTTTTGGTTACTTCCTGAACCTAGAAAGCACATAACGGTAGCCAGATCTGGCTTTTTTCTTTCAAGATAAGAAAATGGCAAATTAGGACTTTAATACAGATACAAAGGTGTATACTTATTTGGAGATAAGAAGGCTAAGAAGGAAATACAGAAGCAGAGAGAATCCTTTAGAAACCCTGGTTTGCCTAGGATTATTCTGTGATTTGTCGTTTCTTTCATACTGTTTGCTTTTTGTTTTTTACCTGGTGGCTGTCTGTAGCACGAATGGCTAACTAAACAGCTGTAAGGAATGTTCAAAGGCCATGTAATACGAAGAATAGAGGCATTTATGGCTGGATTTTTTTCCAGACAGCCCTCATATTCTCCTGACTGGGGTAGAATTAATTGGAGTGGGGATGCTAGAGAATGTAAACACCAGGGTTGCTAGGACCAAGAACATTTAAAGTAAGCCATGAAAGCAAATAAATCTTGTCCTGTGGCAAACCTTACTTTGTGCTAAGGTCTTTTGAAACAAAATTACTTTGAAAAAATATCAAGTGGAACAGAACTGTCCATAATATTTTTAAGGGTGAATTTGTCTTTCTCATGTAGGAGTAGCTTTAACAAAGGAAAACCTTTAATATCCTAAGTACTGAACTTTTTGTTTCATCATAATGATTTTTTTTTTTGAGTGACAAAATAGTTTTGAAATACTAGTCCCTTGCATTAGTGTACTTTTTTTAAAAAAGTAATTTGTGTCGTATGTTTTCTGGCAAATATGAGAAGGGGTAGGAGAGTGATTTTGAATGAGCTGGCCTGGAAAGCACTTTTCTGATTACCAAATGTGATGTCTGGGAGAACCATTCCTCTTAGAGTTTCTTCAGACCTATTCAACAAGTAGCAAAATACAGGTAACAAAGGCTGACAGAAGTTCTGTGCAAATCTTTTGTAATTATTTGGTTCACTCTGAAAGCCCGTGTGCATGCTTGTAGACTGTTAAGTGAAGTGTGCAATATTTTCTTTAGTATATACTGTGGTGTTAAACCACTTTGCCCTTAAATTAGGTTCCTTTCCTACTTTATACCCCTAAACTAAGTTCTTGTCAGTGTTTGTACAGTTCACAAGCCAAGACTTTAAGGTATCCTTTGCTGAAAGAAATGGAGTAAGATGTTTTTCTCTCAGATGTTTTATGTAGAAAGCCTTCTGTCCCTACATAATGATTGAATACTTTTAGGTCTGGCAGTATAAAAATGTTATAAATTGTATATATATGTACCTTGTTTTGACTCTACTTTGTATAAATTTCCCAGGACTTCTTGTTAACCTAAGAGGACAGGATTCTGTCTTACATAGCTGTTTATGTTCACATAAAATATGAATGTCTATTCATATTAATGAACATAATAATAAACTGAGTTTGTTCACTGTGGAATTTTTTTTTTCTGGAATAAATAAGATTTATTTTCTCTAATGAAAAAAGCAATGCAGAAATATAAAAAGATTACATCAACTTAAATGTCCTCAGATAATCACTCTGACTTTCTTCAGTATACATGCAGGCTGTTAATTTTGAACTCTGTAATCCTATTTTATGTGTTATTTGCTGATAGCTTGCTTCACTTATGTCATGAATCTCTTTCTGTGTACATTTGAGTTACTCTTAAAATGGCTACATACTACTCCTTTCCTGGATATTCTGGAGTAGATAGTCTCTTAACTAGACATTAGGGGAATTTCTCCCCCGTTTTTATTCTGCTGATCATTGTCTGTATAGTAATGTTTGCACAATTATCAGATTATTTCCTCTGAGTAAAGGTCTAGGAGTAGAACTGCTAGGTCAAAAGCTGTGAACTAATTAAAACGTGGATACTGTTGAGAGGTAGACTTCCAGGTAGGTTAGAATAGATTCATTTTACCAGAACTAAGAATACCTGGTTATTCTGCTGTAACTTGGGTGGTGAGTTTTGAAATCTTTAGCAAAGCTTAGAGGTAGAAAATAACTTGTTTTAATTTGTATTTTTTCACATCTAATCATTTTATATGTAACTAAATAAATGAGTTCATCAGAAGTTGTAGATACTGAAAATTTCTCTTTTAAAAATGTTTTAAATCTGGCCTCTACCATTCTGGAAATAATTCAGCTATATATCTTTAATTTTAGTTTATTAATTTCCAGTGCTTATGTTTATGTGGATATACAACATCAGTAATTTATTTTTTTCTTGATTTTTTTAAAAAGCTTAATATAGGTATTACTCTTATTTTGGAATTGAATCATTTCAAATCTTTTGTGAAATAAGGTAGACTATGAAAAAGGAAATAGAAACCAATGGACCAATTTTGGGATATTCCAGTAACATACCCTACTGATACCCTAATACTTATGTTCATAAGAACATAGTGTCTCATTGTTTTCTCAGCAGTTTTTAAATATGATATGGTATGATTTGATTTGGTATCACCATTACAGGAGAAGTGGAGAAGGGAAGTTATATAAGTCATCTGACTTCTCATTAGAACAGGTCTTTGAGGTTGAAATTTTGGGTACTTAATGAAAAAAAATTAACCCCAAATTTTGTCTATTTGCTAAATTTTTTTAGAAGGTTACTTTGGATAATTGAATAGGGAAAGTTGTATTCCTGAGATTTTAGGGCATCATTTTATGTAACTTAATCTTTGAGCTAATGTATATACTTAATAGGTTTAAGGCCTACTACTGAGGTAGGTGGGAGTGGCATAAAGTGGGAGCTTGGGGAAATAACATTTATTTCATTCTCAGATGAGCATAGGAAAAGCTTTCTGGTGTGGCAACATATAGTATGTTGTCAATTCAGCTAGTTGCTGTAATCTTTTGTGCTTTATATAGCAGAGGAACTTAGCAAGAGATTTGCTGTCTTTGTCATCAGAAAGTAGAAGTGTATGGAAAAAAAATAAAAATGGTAGGCAAATGAGCTGCAAGGCATGGGGCAGTTAGGTTTGAAAGACACATGCATGCACCCTTGATAATTGTACACAGTTTGAATGACAACTCTTATCTTCGGTAGACTTCGTGGGAGACGGTAGGAGGGAAGAAGAAGAATTTTGGAAAAGAAAGTTCAGAAAACAAAGAGAATAGAGAAAAGAGAAGTGAGAGAGAAGTGAGTCGTGGACGTGCAAACAACAACCGGAAAGGAAGAGGTGGCAATCGTGTGAGAGAGTGTAAGTATAGGCTTTTCTCCTCAACTTTTTGTGATGCAAATTTTCGTGGATACTGAAAAATTGAAACAGTGTTCCAGCAAATGCCCATAGTCCACTTCCCCTATGCAGCATTTGTTACTGTATTGTAGTTAATACTTACTCATGAGCTACAGCTAGGTAGTTCATCAGATCCCTCACTGATGCAGTTTCACATCAGCACTGACCTGGGCTATAATCAAATGTATCCTCTAATTTTAAAGAAAGTTTTTCATTTATTGATAGATGAAACTGTTTATTCTTCCTAACTTATGAATACGCATGGCATATAGGCTAGGGCTAGCTTTAGCAGAAAGTTGATGAATATGGAAGATTTTCTCAGAACTTTCCATTTGACCTATGTTTTGGCATCATTTACCCAAAACAAGACAGCCTGCTGTATAGACATACCAAAGTAGCTAAATTTTGAATGAATAAAATGTAAATATTTAACATATCTTAGAGACTTTTGCTACTTTATTCCATGAATATTTATTGAGTACCTACTATGTAGCAGGTACTCTAATAGGCATACAGAAATGAATAAAACAAATCTTTGCCCTCCTAAAACCTACCTTTTAATGAATATAGTGAGATGTAACAATAAAAAGTAACATCTCATTAATATTATAATATTTTAATGGTGTTATGTAGACATTGCTGTGGGTGGGGGGCAAGGTGGAAAGATGGGGATTATAGGGAGGGGTGTAGGAAATTTAAATGGAGCGGCCACCAAGGAAGGCCTCACAACTCATGGGAGTTAATCCCTGAAAGAGATGAGAGCAGCAAGCTGTGCCAGTATTGCTCATAAAATTTCTGTATTATATAGACTTCATTAATGCCAATATAGAAATGAGGAGAAGAAAAGATAGTTGGCATCTTCTAGACAGTATGCTATAAAAACCTGTCTCTAACATTAATTTCCCCAGTAACTCAGTGTATTTCCTTGGTGTTATTTTGCTATTCTATGCCTTTCCAGGCCTTAATCCTATAACCAATAGCAAAGGTAGTTTTTGAAGCAAACCTACTTTAGGGGAGGGCAAGTTCAAATAGAAGAAAAAGTGGTATGTCATTTTAATATCTTCAGAATTTTCACCTATGAGTTAAGCAAGATGTGCTTTGGTTCGATTTCATTTATTCTGTTTTTGAACCATTTGGTTAAATTTTAGCCTTTAAAAAAAAAGTCCTTTTGTTCTTGCCTTTAATAGCTGTTTAATAGCTCTTTAAATTGATTATGTGTGAGAGGTGCTCTTTTCTTCCTTAGTTAGAGGTGAAGAGAATGGAATTGATTGCAATCACGGGGACAAGCCTTCAGACCGTAGCAAGCGAACCCGCGGTAGAGGTAAGACAGATAAGCGGGGTGGAGAAGGTTGTGATTGAAAAAAGGCAGACTCTTGCTGTACCGGGCTCTGAGTAAGGCATGACAGTATATGCTGAAAGAATGGTTCATCTTCTGAAATCTTTTGATTCATTTACTGATGCCTATGAATGAAGTATTTGAATTATGTAATTCTGAGGAAACCCGTTGGTGGTGTCCAAATGAGGTGACAAAGACCCTCTATATGAATAATTAAAACTTGAAGTTCTGACCAAAATATCATTATTAATTCTCCTATGTTGGCCTTTAAGAAATGTGCTTTACTCATTGCTTTGAAAATAAAAATTATTTGCCCATTGATTACCACGTCCCTACCCCTTGTTTTCTGTTAGTGATCATGTCTTTTCGTTTATTAATTTGGGTGTCATTAAGCCACTTCAAGAAAATTGTTTCATATACTTGAGGGTTATGACTGAATTTTCTCAGGGTTATAAAATCAAGTACATGATGTAATATGCACACCCTCTTTTGGTAAAGTGGAGGAGTGGTTTGAATTGACTGATGATGTGTTTGATCCCTTGTTCAGTACAGCTGTGACTCTTCTCCAAATGAGTGTTTCATAGTGGGAAATTTTTTTCAGAAATATTAAGTATAGAAATAATGTTAAGTAGTACATAACTGCCAACTCCCTTGGCTGTTCATTCATCCAACTATCATCTACTAAACTTACACTGTCTGGGCCGAAGGTAAATGATTTCCAAGGATCAGAAAAGGATAAAATTGGGAGTTCCCTGGTGGTGTAGTGGCTAGGCTTTGGCGCTCTCAATGCCACAGCCTGGGTTCGATTCCCAGCCAGGGAACTACCCCGGGGGGGAAACAAACAAAAGGATAAAATTATGTACTAACTTGCTAGGCGTAGTCAAAATAAGATTGGAGTTATCAAATAGATTTTAATTATAATTCCCTGTTGTAGCCTTTTTTATTATGACCAATTTTAAACATAGACAAAAATCAAGAGAGTAGTTAAATGAATCCCATGTCCCCTCTTAAATGCTTACAGATTTCAGCCGTATTTGCTTTATATGTCTCCTTCCTTCTTTCTCTCTCTGCAGAAATATTTTAAAGTAGGTGTTGTTTGGTCACTTATCCCTAATTACTATGGTAAGCACTTCTGAAAAATGTAGAATCTACATTGTAGACAGTTTTATGTGTATCCATAATGCTATTTTCACACCTAAGAAAAATCATAGTAAACTTTATCATCTAATACTCAGTCCATACATAAATTTCCCTGATATTTAAGAAATGTCTTTTCATAATTGATTTTTAAAAATCAGGATCCAGACAAGGTTTATACATTACATATTTTGATTCTCTTTAATCCAGAGTTGTTCTTCCTCATCTTTTTTGTACCTCAACTTTTTTCTCCTTACATTGATTGATTTGTTGTCAAAACCTTATCATTTGTCCTATAGGGTGTCATGTTTCACATTCTCCATTTGTCTTTTTGTTACTGTGATGTCATTTAACTTATTCCTCTAACCGTTGTGTTTACTGTAAATATAACTTTAAAGATTAGATCATGCTCAATTTTTTTAAGCGTAGGTGGTGTTATGTATCTATACTGCATTGCATCAGAAGATACTTTTATGTCTTTTAATTTTTTTTAATGATATTTAGGTTAGTGAGTTGTTCATTTTTAGTGAGTTTATCAGTGGGTTTAGGATTAGTTAACTGGAATTCTTAATATAATCCTTACCTTAGTTTTATAGTTTAGTTTTTAAAAGATTTCTCTTAAAATTAAAGAATAGTACTACAACATATATAATTCCACAGTGTGGTTTTCTTTGTGGTAACAGTTTGCTCAGGAAAGTGTTGAATCTTGCTTTGTGTCCCCAGTGTTGAGGGCCTAACTGGACCTGCTAAGCACTTCTTTTTTAGTGAAATTAGTTTTTGTGATGTTTACCTAAGTTTTTAGAATTACCTTTTTCTGGAATGTTTTTCTCTCTATGAGTTGGTCAAAAATGAAAAAAATAATAGCTAATAACATTTACTGTGAGTGCTTTATTATGTAACAGGCATTTTGCTAGTCATTTACATGTATTTTCATTTAACTCCTGAGAAACCCTCTGAGGATTGTTGTTATCTTCATTTTACGGTTCAGAGAACCAGATTATTTGCTAAGGGTCAGGATTTGAACTAATTCTATCTTATTCTGGAACTCGGGCTCTTCAGGGAGACTGCAGGAGGGAGGGGAGAGTCAGTATAGGTAGTAGGTATTATCTGCCTTGTCTCCTTCCTTCATCAAGTTTGACCAAGTTCTTAATATTAGAGGTGGAGGTAAATAGCTTTGTATTATTGAAAGGTGGAAGGACTTTTAACTAGTCGGTAGCCCTGATACCAAGTCCACTGGTAACTGTTGAATAGTTTATGAGAGACTGGATTGAAAGGAGCCAAACCAAGTAACATTTTATGTAGAAATGATACTGGCTTGCATTAAAACCCCTAATTCAAGCATGTTAACTTTAAGAAAAGGATGTAAAGTAGTAGGTACTTTACAGATTGACTCTTTATAAACCCACTTAGACTTAAAAAAAAAAAATCCACCTTTTCCCACATGAAAATAAACCTTAGTGAGGTATAATTTTTATATCATAACAGCTATATTTAAATATATTAAAACAGGCTAATTAAGCGTAGTAGGCTGTGTGTGAAGATTTCTTTGAATGATTTAGTATCCAATGTCCAGCACAAGGCAAGAGGGGAAAATAATTTCTTTGTGTACCCAATATGCACAAAAACAATTTTTTTGCTCAGTGAATATCAGTAAAGTCCAGTTTGATAATAAGTGAATAGTGGTGCAGAACTAATTTACAATTAAAGGATAAATGTCCTTTGTTTTATGCTTCTTCCTGGAAGTTGGGTTGCAAGTTATTTAATGTCATAATTTACTCTCTCATAGTGTGTTGAATTAGCCTTAAAACAGTTGATTTTTCTATCTCTTTCCAGTTATTTTTGATGTGTTAGGTAGCAGGCACATTTTAAAGTGTATTACAAAACAAGTATATGCTTTAAAAACTGTACCTAAAAATGATTTATGCTTAATTTGACTGTACTTGTGGGCTCCTCTTGCTGACTTCACCTTGGCTTTCCCTCAGAACACTAATTAAATCTGCTCAAATTTAAAGTTGCTAAAATTTCAGTAAGTCACCCTTTTCCTCCTCAATTTTTACCTTATGTACGTGGTATTGGCTTTAAAATACTATGAAACAACAAGGATTTAATATTGCTAACTTACAATTTTTTGGATAATATAAAAATTTGATAATCTCTCTTGCACAAAAATCATGCATATTGTAATATGGGAGTATGTTTTATGGCATGAAAAGTATGAAGAGCAAGGAAGTAAAATTAAATTCCCTTTATATGCCTGGTTTTTCTATACCGCTCCCTGAATATTTGCTATATATTCAGAGGAGCAAGAATCAGTATGATGCTTGTTAACAAATAATTTTTCTATAATTCATTTAAAGTTTGTGGAAAGGTATCTTGTGAGTTCTGTGTTTTTGTTAGAAAACAATAGCCTCTTTAGAGAAGGAGAGTAGCAGTTGTTCTGGGCTGTCTTCAGTGTCATGGTCTTTGCTTTTTGAAAACTAAGCCTGGCAGTTGGTGTGAAAACCTTAGGAACTTTATAAATTTTGACCATTCAGAGGTTCTTGGCTATTAAATAATATTGTGTTTTGAATACAAAATGTAGCATTTAGCTGGCATTTATTAAGTATCCACTGTATGACTGAAGGAGATTCGGAATATTACCGACTGGCTCTTGAGGTTAGGTTGAAGACCATATTAGAGACCCACCAGATTTGGAGTATTCTGGGTAAAGTTCTTTGTCATAATGCCTGTAGTAACTAGTGAAAACTAGGTATAGTTCTGTGTTCTAGGAGATTAAACTGCTTACTGTTGTGTACATTTAGGAACAAGTTTTTAATAGAGAAAATTCTAAATTTACCACTGTCACATTAAGAGTAGAAAGATGGTAAGGAAGTTGGATAGCATCTATACTCCTTGGTTTTATAATCAGACTTCTTTGCTAAGGAAAGGCTAATTTATGGGATGTAAAGGTGGAGTCTAAGCTTTCTTCCTCACTGGATTCCAGAAGTATTTTACTGTTATCATTTGTTTCATTTATGTTGCTTTAAATGGAGAAGCTATATTCTTGTCTTTCTGAGAAATATACCCTGTCTTAGGGACAGAGAGGCACAACTTTCCTGACTCCCAGGTCTCTAAGCTCTATGAAAGCCCTAGAGATGCCTTGCTTTGTGGTGGGCTGAATAGGTCTCTGGGATGGGGGCAGCTCATAGTCAACACACCAACCATCTTTATCATTGAATCAGCCCTGAATATGTGGGAACTTTTGTTGATACAAAGAACTTTAGAACTAGTTAGGACCCAAAGTGTGCAGTAATAAATTTAAGTTCATGTACTTTCTGGTGCACATTTGGCTATTATCAGAGCCTTCTAGTCTTCTGGGGGTGAGGGAAGGGGGATTGCTTGCTATCTTCTTAGATTAGGATCACTCTCCCTACTTGATTCTGTTTCTGTTACACAGTTACACACATTCAGCACTAGGTTCTGTTACATTCATACACACGTTTGGCCCCAGGGACACTGTCTGCAGTTAGGGTAGAGATGGTTGGCTGGTTCTCTGAGTTTTGGGTTTTTTCCAAAGGGAAATGAGCAACTTTTCTAGTCTGGCTCTCAATGTAAAAGACATAAACATTAAACAATTAAATAATTTAGCAGTCATTTAATGTAGATGTAGTTCATGTAGAGAGACGATTAGAAGAAAAGGTAAAGCAGTTATCATTACATTGATGTATTCTTTTTTTGTGTGTAGGCGGGTGATTCCCTGGCTGGGAATAGAACCCCAGCCGTGGTGTTGAGAGCGCCGAAACCTAGCTACTACACCACCAGGGAACTCCCTACATTGTGATAATCTCTTTTAATTGTGTTTTTCTGTATTAAAAGAACCTAGATCTTTATTCTGAACTGTTAGGAGAAAAAAAGCTATTTGAACCAGGTAACAGTGTAAGGAAGTGGTATATACACAGTGTATGGAAATAGCATCACTAACCAGGGGAATAGGAAAGAACAATTTTGTTATCTTGCTAAAATTTACAGGACAAGGATGGGTCTGGTTTTTTAAAAAAAATCTACTTGAGATATTTGGCTTGTTAGTGGTTAATACTTGGGTGTGAGGATTAACCATATCCATATCTGAAGACAGAGAGAGGTATATAGTTGGTACTGACCTTGTCCAGGGTGTTTGCAGGATTTCTTGAATTGAAATATCCCTATGGATATTTATTTCTTTTATAAATTCCTTCCTCTCTTCTCTTGCAGCACATCTTGCTTTCTGGCTCAGATATTTTTGTTATCATTTAATGATTTCTTAGCAGAATCCCTTTTTAGAATTTTGCTTCTATTGATGTTTAACCACTGTTAGTGCCTGCCATTCGCCACATGCATGCCATTGAAATGAATTCTCTTTTGTCATAATGGATGCACACAGATCCACTTATCAAGAGCAATTGTGTTTTTTTCTTTTGCTTTCTTCTTTGGTAACTGTTCATTATATATAGCAAAAGAGAAAATATTCTTGGCCATATAATTTGCATACCATAGAATTTACCCACTTAAATTTATGCAATTCAGATGGAAAGTGAATGGATTCTGAGTAATGAACACATAATGCAATGCTTCGAGGATGTACTGTAGAATTGTGCACCTGGAACCTATGTAATTTTTACAGATCAATGTCACCTTAATAAATTTAACAAGAAAAAAATTAAAAATTCCACGCAAAAACTTTTTAATGCAATCCAGTGCTTTTTAGTATGTTGATAGAATTATGCAGCCATCACCATAATCAATTACAGAGCATTTTCATCACCTCAAAAAGAAATCCTGTACCCTTTATTAATTCTCATTTCCTCTACTTTCCTTTTCTCCCACCCCAGCAGTAAACAACCAGTAATCTATTTTCTGTCTGTATAGATTTGTCTATTCTGGACATATTGTGTAAATAGAATCTTACAGTAGTTTGTGACTGTGTTCTTTCACCTCGCTTAATGTTTTAAAGGTTCATCAGTGTTGTAGCATGTATCAGTACTTCATTCCATTTTATGGCCAAACAACATTCCATTCTATGTAAATAAGGGCTGTCCAGAAAAAAATCAGCCATAAACCTCTTTTTTTTTTTTTTTTTGCCTCTGTATTTCATATTACATGGCTGGCTACTTTCTGGAGAGCCCTTGTATACCACAGTGATATATATATTTTTAAACAATTAAGTGTTTTGTTCTTGACCTTCTTATAGACTGTGGTAATAGTTGTGTATGTGAAGTCTTACCTTTGCTTTTTGACAGCATTACTATAGACAGTAGCCATTGATATGCATTATTAGGATTCTTCCACTTTTTAAAACATTTCCCTCTCTTCCCTCATTTCTGGGAATAGAGTAGATTTTTGTCAAGACCATATTTTTATTTTGTATTTATTTATTTTTTGGGGGGGTAGTTTCCTGGCTGGGAATCAAACCCATGCCGCGGCGTTGAGAGCGCCAAAGCCTAGCCACTACACCACCCCAAGGGAACCCCAAGACCATATTTTTAATAGTTTAACTTGAACTGTTGGATAAGTTAGCTTTGCATGATTAATATGCATTTTAGTTATGTTATCATGGCTAAATAGCCCCTGGCGTCTAACTTCCTCTGAATTTTACTATGCTTATGTACCTCACATAAATGGAATCATAAAATATTGTCCTTTTTTGATTGGCCTATTTCATTTAGCACAGTGGCTTCAAGCTTCATCTATGCTGTGACATGTGTCAGAACTTCCTTCTTTTTTAAAGGCTGAATATATTGTATGTATATACCACATTTTGCTTATCTATTCATCTGTTGATGGATACTTGGGTTGCTTCTACTTTTTGGCTATTGTGAGTAAGCATGCTATGAACATAAGTGTTCAAATATCTCATTCAGACCCTACTTTCAAATTCTCTTAGGTATATATCCAGAAGTGGAATTGCAGGATCATATGGTAATTGTATTTTTAATTTTTTAGGGAACTGCCATACTATTTTCCGTGATGACTGCCCTATTTTACATTCTCACCAAACAGTGCACAAAGGGCTTCAATTTCTCCATATCCTTGCCAACTCTTGCTACTTTGTGATCTTTCTCTCTCTTTGCTTCTCTTTCTCTGTCTCTCTCTTGATAGTAAGCCACCATAATAGGTGCCAGGTTTCCCTAATGATTAGTGCTGTTGAGAATATGTAATGTGCAAATATTGTACAGATTGCCTTTGTACTCTGTTGATAGTGTCTTTTGATACACAGCTCAGATGTCTATTTTTTCATTTTCTTGCCTGTGCCTTTGGTGTCATATCCAAGAAATGAACTCAGTGCTCTGAAGCTTTTGCTTTCTATTTTCTTCTAAGTTGTATAGTGTTAGCTCTTGCATTTAGGTTTTTGATCCACAATTTAGGATTTTAATTAAGAAAGACTGAAGAGTTGTTGAATAAAGCTGTTCTTCTTGCTTGCTTACTGTCATTTTGATTATTGGTCAAAGTTATAGTATTAAAAATAGTATTTAGTAGTACAGTATCTTCAGTTTACTCAGCAGTTTCCATTTTCTGTTTCTCATTTTATTTTATAGTAGAGGCTTTATGATGTCATGATGTCTGCAGCAGCTGCTTTTAAAAGACCCAGGACATTAAAAAAAAGTAACCTGCCTATGTTAAGTTGCTTCATATCACAAATAATATAAAAGCAGAATTAAATTTATTTATTTGCTTTTAAAGCAAAGAACAGTAACTTTGTGGGTAGTTTTGTCAGTAGGGATCAGCAGATTGCACTGGAGGGAATGATGGTGTTGTCTGGAACAGTGACAGTATTGTTTGGGTAGGTGCATTTACGATGTACCTACTCAAAGTTAGTCAGATTATAATTGTGTAGGATGTAAGTATTATTTTACCCTGTAATTTTTTTAAAGGATTTGGACGTGGCAGAGGGAGAGGGGCAGGAAGATTCTCAACTCAAGGCATGGGGTAAGTCTTAGCCATCCTATTTTTGGAATTATTTCCTTCACTAGTTGTTTGTACTCTAAGGGTTTCCTTCTGCTATTCTGTACCCAGTTTATGGTGGTGAGTCAGATTTTTTTCTATACTTAAAACGAGAAAATAGCAGAAAGCAAAATAGCACAATTAAAATTGTATTGCAGCAGACCTTAGAGTTTCTAGCCTTGGCTCTGTTGACCTTTTGAATTGGATAATAGTTTGCTTAGGTGATAGGGTGTCCTTTACATTGTAGAATGTTTCGCAGCATCCCTGGTTTCTCCCTGCTAGATGCCAGTAGCATGCCGCTCCCCCACCCCCAAGTTATGACAATCAAAAATGTCTCCAGACGTTGCCACATGTTCCCTGGAAGGGAGGTGCACACGACCCCTAGCTGAAAACTACTGCATAAGAGTAAATGTTGGTAAATGCAGCAATTGCATTTGAATGGTAATTAAATGCAGTGTTTATTTATGTATAAGTGATAGTTTTTCCTGAATTGTAATAATGAAGAGTGACCATACTATTGCTATTACTAAATAAGTGGTATAATTAATTGTTTATTCATTATTTCTTATTGTTCTTTCACTTTTTGCTGATTTTAAAACATCAGTTCCCCCTGGATTTTTAGAACAAAAGTTTTTACCCTGTGGAGGTCACAGTAAAAAACACAGCGTTTGTCATACATGTTTGTATCTCTGAGGTTAGACATAGCTCCTTAGAGTTTCAACATCTCACAGAAGCCGTATGTAGGTGCCAGTCAAGGAAAGAAGGGAGTCCATTCCAGGAAAGCCCCGTTTCTCCATAGCTTCAAGGCAGCATTGCTGGTGGTCACTGCTTTGCCGTGGTAACCTCCTGCCCTCTCTGTGTTTTCTACCCAAGTTCTTTGTAGACACGTAAAGATGAAAACACAGGGAACAAATGCTTAAACATGTATCCCCAGCCTAGTAGCTTTAAATTATTTTGTGAATTTTGCTGTTTACTATCAAAAATATTCTTTTGTGATTAAAAAATTTTTTTTGTCAGTGATAACTCAGTAAAGCTGGGAAAAAATGTATTGGGAAAATTTTAGAGGTAGTGTTTAATTTGATCCTAGTTAGACCTCTGTATCATATCATGAATGTTTAGGATTTTAATTAAAAAAGAAAAATGAGGCAATAAGCAAAACATTTTTGTTTCCTTTTTTTAAAAAATATTGTATCCATTGTTTCTGTACAAAAGGATCATACATATCTGGTGTAAAAGGTTCAAAGCCAAACTTGGATTCTGACTTGGGAAGAAAAGACTTGTTGTCTGTTTAAGTCTGGGTTTAGTTTTCAGGAGAGCTTTAAACAGAGCCCTCATTCTGCCTGGAATGATTATGTCTCCACACCTTCTTTAGGATGCAGAGGACAGCAACCTAGGGAAATAGGGGTATCATCTCAGAGTGCATGACAAGTCCATAGGCAAGCTTTGCTTTCAGAAGAGCTATATCCTAGTGGCCAGAGGAATTAGCTATAATTAAATAGGAGAAGGAGGGTGAAGTTTCTCATAGTGGCTGTTAGAAGAGACAGTTGGGGAAGATGATGTGTACAGTTAATTTTGTGACTTTGGTGATTGCTTTGTTTGCCTTTATTCTTTATTTCAAACCCCAGGACATTTAATCCTGCAGACTATTCAGATTCTCCATCTATAGATGGGTGCACTACAAAACCAGTAGTTTGGGAAGCTGCTCAGAATGGTGCAGATGAGGGGAGTGGTAAGTGTCTATACTTGTCAGAGATGTGTTTTAAATGTTTGAGTTGTTAACATATATACAAAGATGACATCAAAGTGTACTGTTGGAGAATAATGAAAAACAGCCTGCTGCTCTACCTCTGAGACTACTATTAGCTGATTCTTAGACCTATAGAGTGTCATTTATAAATCTCTTTGATGATAAGGTATTTGATTTTTCCCTTCTGCACTCTTGAGGAAGAGGTTATAATCAGTCTGTGTAGCCAGCACAAACCCACACTCAAATCTCAGTGTGTCGGGTTTTAAAAAATTTTAATTTAATTGATTTTCTTTTTCTTTTGGTGGAAAGAGAAGTAGGTTTATTCAAAGTGCTGGCCTTCTGGGAGCATGGCAAACTCCTATCCAAAGGCTATCTCCTGAAAAAAAATTTTAAATTACAGTTGCAATTCAATATTATGTTCATTTCAGGTGTATAGCATAGCGGTTAGACATTTCTGTGACTTATGAAGTGATCTCCCCCCACCCCCACCCCCACCCCTGGGCCCAGCCATAAGTCTGGTACCTTCCTGACTGACTGTGGAAGGCTTGTTACTGAGAGTACTCTGCCACTAAAATTTCACCATATAAAGTGGTTGATGTTAGATGAGTTTGGGGCAGCAATTGCTTTCGCAGGATTTTCTGTATCCTGCTGTTTTTGGACTATTTCAATTAATGGGTAGATATTTGTTAATTGGCATGTTTATTTCATAGAGCTCTTTGGAGGATTAATTCATATATATTCATATGATACATATTAACTACTGTGATTATATTCATAAAGACATAATTTGACACTTTCATGTAACATCACCCCTGGTCAAAAAATAAGGCAGTGCCACCATCACAAAAGCACAATGAACTATAAATCAAAGATATGGTAGAGATGATCAACAAAAGTTATGAATGGTAATTTGAAAATTGACAAACTTATTGTCAGCTCAGTAAGGGAAGGAGAAGCATAAATAATTGATTTTAGGAATGAGAAAAGGAATATTGATATTAATTTATAATTTATAATTAATATAAATATTAAAAAAATCATAGGACAAAACTTTATGTCAATACATTTTGTGCTACCATTTGAAATTACACGTTAATCTTACTCTTCAACACAGATATAAAAGTCTTAAGCCAAAATACTGGAAAACAGAATTCAATAAGCTAGAAAAGGATAATACATTATGGCCATGTTAAATTTATACCTGGTATTCAAATTTGTTTAACATTTAAAGTCAATCAACTCCTAGATATATATCCAAGAGAAAAGAAGACTCAGGTTCACACAGATGTTTATAGAAGCTTAACTTAAAATAGCCAAAAAGTGGAAACAACCCAAATGTCTTTCAGTGGACAAATGGATAAGTAAAATGTGATATATCATCCATACAATGGAATATTCATTCTGCCATAGAAAGGAATGAAGTACTTGATACATGCTCCAGCATGGTGAATCTTGAAAACATGTAACATGAAAGGAACCAGTCACAAAAGACCATGTATTTTATATTGTATGATTTCATTTATGTGAAATGTCCAGATTAGGCAAATATATAGAGGCAGAATGTAGATTGGTAGTTACCAAGCCCTGGGGAACATTTGGGAAAAATAGGTATTGACACCAGTCAGGCATAATCTCTTACAACTAAAGAAAATAAAACTGCCAAAGCCTTGTTAATTGGGACTCTTGAGGCTCTTGCTGCTCAGGCCCACTCCTACTTGGAAGTGTGCTTTCCCCTTGCCATTCAAGGACCTTTGGGCGGTTCTCCTGCTCAACCTGCTCCTACTTCTTTGGGGTATGCTATTTGCTTCTGACAGACTGCTCTTTCACCACTTAAAAAAAAGGGTACTGACTACTAATGGGTTTAAGATTACTTTTTGGAGTGATGCAAATATTCTAGAATAGTCATGATTGTTGCACAACTTTTGAATATATTAAAAACTAATTTGTGTACTTTAAGAGGGTGGATTTTATGCTGTGTGAGTTATATCTCAATAACAGAATGAGTATTACTCATCCTATTAATAGAATAAAGGAGAATATTCATATCATTTTAATAAGGGAGGCATTTGACAAAACCCAACACCCAGTCCTGATGTTTTTTTTCCAATCCTGATGTTTTAAAAAAGCCAGGCAAATCCAGTATACAAGGAAATTTTCTTAATCAAATAAAGGAAATCTATAAAACTTACTGTAAACATTACAGTTAATGGTAATGTGTTGAATGTTTTTCCTCTGGAACAAAGTAAAGGGGCTTACTCTCACTATTTATTCATCACTGTACCAGAGATTTTAACTGTTGCAATAAGGAATAAAGAAGAAAAGTCAGAGGGTTGGAAAGGGAAGAAAAACCTATAATTTATGATAATGATATAAAAGAATCTATAGGTAAATTCAGGGAGTTTTAAAAGGTACTAGAGTAAAGTTTAATAAACAGATATATTTCTATAAACCGGAAACAGAAAAAATGGAAAAATGATAGCCTCAAAAAACACCATATGCCTATGAAGAAGACACATGATATGCAAGATGATAAGAATTCTACAGAACTATGAAAGCATAAATATATAATACTCAGTGTTAAAATATAAAATTGAAAGATTCAAGAAGAAATAATAAATAGAAGGATATATAATTTTTATATATTTCAAGTCTCACTATTATGAAGTTTAGTTTTTACTGACTTGCTCTTTACATTTACTAATCCATGATAATCCACCACATGAAAATTGTCCCCATTTTTTTTTAAAAAGTGAAGTTTTTTTTGAGATGTATTTTATATACAATAATATTTACCCTTTTCAAGAGGTATTAGTAAGTGAATTGTAATAAATGCATATAGCTGTGTAAACACCACTAAAATCAGGGCACTGTGTTTCTATACTAGCAATGAACAATTGTAAAATTGGAATAAAAGAAAAAAAAACCCCAGTACCATTTATACTTAATACAAAAACTTGAAATAATTAGGTATAAATCTGACAAAGGAGGCACAAGATTTGTATATGGGAAATTATGAAATATGAGAAAAATCAAAACAGATCCCAAAAAAGGGGAAGATATTCAGTATTTCTAAATTGAAAGACTCAATATTATTGAAGTGTCATCACTCCCCAAATAGATGCATAGGTTCAGTACAAGTTCAGTCAAACTCCCAGATTTTTTTTTTTTTTTTTTGGTAGTATGTGGGTAGTTCTCTGGCTGGGAATCGAACCCAGGCCACAGTGTCGACAGCGCCAGCGCCGAAGCCTTAAGCCACTACACCACCAGGGAACTCCCCCCAGATTTTTTTTGTATAAATTGATAACTTGGTTCTAAAGTTTTTATAGAAACATATAGGAGCTAGTATAGCCCAAACAATTTTGAAGAACAACAAAGTTTAAACCTCACATTCCTTGATTTCAAGAACTTACTCTGGGGAGTTCCCTGATGGTGTAGTGGCTTAAGGCTTCGGTGTTGGCGCTGTCAGCGCTGCGGCCTGGGTTCAATTCCCAGTCAGGGAGCTACCCACATACCAAAAAGCAAAAAACAAAAACAAACAAACAAAAAAAAACCAAGTAGATGATAGCTCTAAATGTGAAACCTGAAAGTATTAACTTCTAAAGAAAACAGAGGAGCAAATCTTAGCAACCTTGGATTGAGTAAACGTTTGTTATATGGTACACAATAAGCACAAGTCATAAAAGAAAAACTTGATACTTCAGAAGAGAATAAGAAAACAAAGGGACAAAGCATAGTTTAGGAGGAAATATTTTTATAAAACTCCTGTTTGTAAAGGGACTTGTATACAGAATATATAAAGGCCTATATGAACATTGTACTAAATGTACATTAAAGCATATATCTCATATTTATTGTTTTAAACTGAAAATAAATTAATGTCATTGAAGTTTCCACAACTCATTAAGAAAGTGAACACCCAATAAAATAAACAAGCAATTAAAAATGAACAAAAAAATGCAAAAGTTGTGGAAATGGGTAACTAATGTTTGTACAGCAATGCATATATACTTAATGCCAATGATTTCTACACTTAAAAAGGGTTATTAATATGATACATTTTATGTAATGTGTATTTTACCACAAAAAAAAAAAAAACCCCATGACAAACTATATAGATATTTTACTATAGTTATGTGAAATGTAATTATCAGGGGATACTGGGCGAAAGGTAACTTCTTATAAATCTATAATTATTTCAGAATAAAAAATGAGTGAAAAATTTGAAAAGATGTTTCACAAAGGGAGATAAATGAATGGCAAATAAGCACACAAAAATACAATCATCTGCCTTTGTCATTGCGGAAATACAGATGAAAACCACGGTAGGTTACCACCATTCGTCCATTAAAATAGCTTTAAAAGAAAACAGACAGTAGTCCCAAGTGTATGGAGATGGCAGAATAACTCATAACTGATGTGCAAGCATACATCAAACAATCCCAACCCTAGGTTTTTATTGAAGTATAATGAAAATACATCCACACAAAAACCTGCACATGATGTTTATAGTGGCTTCATTCATAATCACTGGTTTTTAAATCAGCTATTGAACCATAATTTTAAATTAGTTGATTAATTGCTATTTTTCTTTTTCTTATTCCCCTCTCTTTCTTCTCCTGTCACCTGTTTCCTCTATTTCTTCCCCCTCATCCTCATTTAGAGGAGCAGATTACTTGTTGAAATACATTTAGATAAGCAAATTGTGTAGAGCACAGAGATGAAGGATGCCTGTTCAGCTGATGGGGTGTTCGTTATTTTTCTAGAGGCTCACAGAATGGTATTGTCTTGTTAATAACACAGAGTTCTGAGTCCAGCCCTCAGTCTTATAGGATCAGCAACTTGACTCTTCACTGAATAACAATCAGATTTATTCCTTAGAGGCAGACTGGCACTAACGAAAATACAAAGTCTGAAGGGTAGTCAGAATGCTTATTTATAAACTTACTTAAAAAAGTATAACTTAAATAGTTTGGAATGCTCTCTTTGACAAATGGGAAGAGAGCTTGGTGAACCTAGGAAAGAAAGAAAGGTAGTTGATGCAAATTGAATGCTTGTTCAAGGACCATTTGTCTAAAGAGATTCATGCTTGAGTAACAGTGGCCTATCATAGTATGGATTGCAATACATTTTTCTCTCCTTGGATGCATAACATTCACTGAGCTGTGATGCTTTCCTTTCTCTGTTTAATTTGCTTACCAATTTCTCTTCTGATGTACCGTAATTGTTGTGAGATGTTAAAACCTTCCATTTTACATTGATCCACAGAATTGGCATCAAATGCTCAAAATGTGTCTCAGAATCTGCCAAACAAAAATTCTTATGGACACAAAGGTATGAATATATTTTATTTAAAAAATATCTTTAGTTGAAAATTTTATAAAATGCTTACAGTGTCTTCTGTTTTTATCAAGGCTAGCTTATTCATCAGGTAAATGTTGATAATCTATATTTTTACAACTACTAGATAAAATATCAGCTTTTGATTATGGCATTGTTTTTCAGAGTGGCTTTCAAGGCACTATAGATAATATTTGCACCATTTCTCTTTTTCCTTACATGGCTGCCTTATATATGCTTTTGGTAAACTATGAACATTGAATTAAATGTACATTAAAGCATATATCTCATATTTATTGTTTTAAACGGAAAATAAATTAATGTCATTGAAGTTTTCATATACGTTTGAGCTGTAGGTCCTTAGTCCTATAATGGAGACCAGGCTTTTACTGTAAAATTTTAATATTCCAAAATAGGATTAGGACCTGACCCTGTATTCTTCTATATGTAAGATCTGGTATTTTTTTTACAGTCTCTGTATCTAGAGTAGGTTACTGCAACAATTTGATTGTGGCTTCTGACATGTGGCTTTCTCCTCTATTGCTTACCATAGCACTTTACCTTGTTGCATTTCTGCTTATAACTACATCCATATATTGTCTTCTGCCTGCTTTTAAATGTGTTGAGATTCACACTCAAATCTGCATGTCTTAAGTTAATGTTTTAATTATTTTCATAATACTTTCTCTAAGCGGTAGGCCAGTCTCTTTATATATCATGTATAAGAAAGTATGTTTTAATTTAATACCACTGAATTATATACTTAAAAATGATTAATACAGTAAATTTTATAAGTATTTTACCACAACTTAAAATTTTCCACCCTTAAAGTTTTTCCTATGCTTCATCTGACCCCATAAGCTTTCTCCTACCATTCTAGCTTTCATTAATTTCTTCATCCTCCAAATTGCCAGTGTATTAATCAGCTTTATGTAATTTATTATTCAGTAATATGCTACTTTTATCACTCACAGAATCTTTAATTATTTTTCCAGAGAGATAATGACTTTAGTACCTAGCATCTTGCTTAATGTGTAGGTTTTTAACCCAGTTTGCCTGGTTGATGATTGATGAAAAGTCCTAAGGAAAATTCTATTATTAAATGGTTTCCTATTATAATTTTAGATGCTTTGAAAGCGAAAGTTTTAGGAATGATTTTTGAAGCTTTGAAATTACTTTTTATTTCTTGATTAGAGTGTTCCTAAAACTCCTTAGGTCGAACCTGTTTTTTGTAGAATATGTTGGTCTTTAAATTACAGTTTTGTGTTCTATGATGGATTTGACACTATGAGCATAGGGTAGGTTGGTTGGAGGTAATGCCAAGAACATATGTACTGGCCATCTTTGAGTTTAGACCAATTGTGAACTTTTAAAACTTTTCATGTACTTAAAAGTTTAGAAGAAAGTACATTAAAAGACTAGAGATTATGTATTAGGACTTAAAAGAAAGTCATATTGTAGAAAGAAGATGAGAGCAAAAGGCAATTGGACAGCTTGTCTTACATTCACTTAGCTTCATGTACGGTGTGGTAATTAAGAGGCCTGTGCAGAGGTGTAGAGAACAAGGTTCCAGTAGTGATTTCCGACAGGGACTAATTGCACCTGGTGGGTTTTCACTTGAGCTATTCTTTCTGGTTTTGTTTAAGAAAATATTTTAATTCCAAGAGGTGTTATGAATTTATGTACATAAACTCATTTGCTTTATGACATTTCTGGAGAAATTATGGAAACATTTAAGATATGATGAGTTAGCCAATACATAGGATCAGATTGCCAGGTCAGAAATCTTGAAATCTTTCTCTGTCAAGCATTACTACAGTAGACTCTTAGTTAACTGAGACCCATAGGGATTGGTAGATGCTGGACAAATGTACCTGGCACTCTCAGGCAACCAGCAAAACAGTTGAGTTCTTGTTAACTGAGAATCCACTATATTACAGTTGACCCTTGAACAACACAAGGATTAGGGATGCCTACCACCTGTGCAGTTGAAAATCCCCTGTGTAACTTAAGTCGGCCCTCCAGATATGCAGATCCCCAAATGTGGATCAAAATGGAGTTAACAACTGAACAATGTGGGTTTGAACTGCATGAGTCTACTTATACAGTTGTTCAGGAGTCAAAGGATGCATGTAATCGAAAGGCACAGAAGAGCAGTGAGTGCATCTACTCATGTTCTTTTCCTGTATATTTCTTGTGATCTACAATAATAGATGAGGTCTGATAAGGTGTGTAGGTTTTTCACACAGGGTATGTTTTCAGGTTTGAAAGATCTCCCTTTTATACCCATATAGTATCATATCTTAGGTGATACTTTACAGGGAGCTATGCTCCATAAATTCATAGATTCTACATTTGTTTGCCATAACCAATCCTAAATTAGGGACATCCTATTGAAAATGTTCTATCAGGGACTGTTTTCCTAGATAACACCCTCAGTTTATTTATGAGGTGGTTGGTTATTAGGTTATTGATGTGATTCCAAGAAAATTAGATCTGGTCCACTGCCTTTTTTTTCTCGGGAGTGTGCCTCTCCTCTTTCCTTTCTCTGTTTCATACAGAAACCTCATTGTAGGTCAGATGTTCAACTCATTTCTTCCATTGAAGGAACTGAAAACAATTACAGTCGCACTTTTTTTTCCCCACTTTTATTTATTTATTTTTGGTAGTTCCCTGGCTGGGAATCGAACCCAGGCCATGGCATTGATAGCGCCAAAGCCTAGCCACTACACCACCAGGGAACCCCCACAGTCCTACTTTCTTACGAAGGTTATAGTTAATATTTTGGTATCTTTTCTTATAAAACCATTTTTCTGGGTATTTTAAAACACATTCTTTAAAATAGTGGGCCTATATTTATACTAAATCTTAAAGTACTTAAGTCAACATTTTTGAACACCAGTGCTTTTCTTTAAAACTTTGTTTATGGATGATTGTTCTCTAAGAACTGTTTGAGCACTTCTATACTTGCTCATCAGGAATTATAGTACCAGATTTTATATGAGTAGGACTAATGTTCAGCTTTGCTGGAGATGTATTAGGAAACCATCTAGTAGAACTAATATCTTATTTTCAAAAAGGACACTTCTATAAATTTGCTAATTCAGTAATCCATTTGAAAAAGTCCAAGACAGACTTGCCTTTATTGAATTATGTTGTATTTTAAATTTGATATATAAGGAATTATTTCATTGCTTAATATTATATATTTGTGCTGTGTCCCTACTTTCTTATTCATGGCAGAGTTGCCTGGATGTGATCTACATGAAGCAGAATTAATTTAAGACATTGCTTTGAGTTTATGTACATAGTACCTATGTTACACTTGAAAACATGACAGATTTTATTGAGCATAGATTAAGAACCTCATATTTCTTGAATTGTAAACTAAATTGCTAATGAGATACACAATACATCTTATACAGTACACAATAGAGAATAATTTGGAATAAGATGGTATTTGACTTTGTGGTGTAAGATATGATTGTTGTCAACAGGGGCCTGGAAGAATTCTGTGGAAGAGTGGACAACAGAAGACTGGACTGAAGATGTAAGTGTTTAGTATCAGATCAGATCCATCTTTCTTTTGGTTTCTCGTAGGGGCATGCATATTTTGAAGAAAGCGTGAGGTACTTATGTCTATTCTTAGCTCATTTTCAGACATTGTGATGACGATATTTTTGTTTTGTTTTGTTTTAGAGATGCTTCTCAGAAGGAAGTTGGTGCTTTTAGATTTTTAAGAAACTTGGTTTTAAAGTGGCCCCTTAAAAATTACCAGGTGTTAAATAGAACAGAAATAATATTTTAACTTACCTTTCTTTGGGTTGGCCTGATAGCAAATTGATGCTTTTGCTCAGGCCTGTGAGCTATTATTCTTTATAACACTTTTATTAAAGGCGAAAGTCTGTATTTTGTGTCATAGTTGAAATTAACCTAAAAAAGTAATTTTGTTTTTAGACCCAACTTCCCCTTTCAACTAGACTGGCTCTTTTTTTGGTATTCATTTATTCCAAGACATTTTTAAGGATATTACAGTAGCTTCTGGGTAGTATTGATCTGTAAGTTCTGGGTTCAGCATAAGTTATTCTTTGATAAAAGTATTTATCTTTGAGAAAAAAAGTAACTGAACTAGCACTATACCATATTTTATACTATTTTTCTGTTTGAATCTCAAAGTCCTGAATCAGATGTAAGTACATGATAGAGAGTTATAGCACACATTGGGAGGGAGAAAATAAAGGGGTTTCAAGTATTGACCTTCAAAATCTCATAAATTGACCCCGATTTTGAGATTTTTTTTTTTTGAGGTTAGTTTTTTCCTTCTGTCCCATTTTGTAGTCAAAAGTATTAAAAAAACAAAAAACAAAAACCCAGACTATGCTTATGCTTGCTTTCTTTTTTTAGCAGTGATATATCTGGCTTGTTAGGGAGTAGTGTGCTGGGTAAGGTATGAGGCAAGAGGAGAGTAGTATGCTCATCTGATTGGGATTTAGGAAATTTAGGGTGTATTTTTGTTTGTGCCACATCCTAACCTTAAGTCCTTGGGGTATGATGTCACTGGGCCACTGCTACCTATAATATGAGGCTGTAGTACTAGACAGTTACAGGTGCTTATTGGAATAAGTGGAGGGAGGGATACCAGAGATTAGAGCAAATGAGAGCGAGCAGTTTTGCTCAGAGTGTTTTGGGAGAAAAAGATGTTCCTAGGCCTAAAAGCTTTATATCTCTTTACTTGTTGTCTGGATCAGAGGCAGGATAGAAAATCAGGGAGTCAGAAGGGAAAAGGAGTGTATTCAAATTCTAGCTGGTTTGACCTGTTGTCATCGATAAGGCACCTTTCCTTTCTGAGTCTCCTTTTGTCATCTCTGTTAATGAATATCATAATAATTGTCCTGCCTGACTGATGGGGGTTTTTCTGTGGGTCAGGTGAGGTCTTAGGATGAAAGTCAGCTAACAGCAATTCAAATGTACATTCATACAGAAATATTAATATTCTCCTGTATAGACCATATTATATCACAATGTAACTTACAATTACTGAAAAGAATTAGCATAGAGCATTTGGATGTCTTTTCTTAGGAGTTATAAAAAAAATCTAAAAGTTTTCTGAGATAATAGAAAGTAATGGTGATTGAATGGTATTTCTAAAATGCAAATCCTAAATTTCTTCTAGAGCTTAGAACAGTAATTACTCACCTTCCCCCTCTCCTTTATTTTTTTAATAGTCTTTGAATAATATTTTCTCTAGTTTCTTACTTTATCTTATTAGATCAACATTTGTTGGCCTTTAAAAGCCTGTGCCCCACTCTCAAAATGTAAAAAGAGTGTACCTTTTTCTCAATAATATCGGTTGCAGTTTCAAAAAAATTTGTCCTGTGTGCCTTCAAAGTTCATTATAACAATATATATGTATCAGAATAATTACATTGAGTGAAAAAAGCAAAAAGAGGGGCATATTTTAAAAATTCTACTTAAAATTTTAGAAAATACAACCTAATTCATAGTAACAGAAAGTACATTGATTGTTGCCTGGGGATAAAGGTGAGTGGTGGGAGGGATTGATTACCCAGGACAGGAGCAAACTTTTGGGGTAATAGGATGTTCACTGTCTTGATTTGGTGATGGTTTCATGGGAGTACACCCATGACAAAACTCATTTAATTAATCAGGTTGAATATTTGCAGTTTATTGTATGCAATACACCTCAGTAAGATTATTTTTATAAAAACAAGGAAACCTATGACTTAATAAAAAAGGAAATAAAGATTGATAATAAAAAAATAGTAAAGCCATCTATCTTTGGGGAAAGAGAACATCAATTATTTTGCTTTTTCAAGCTTCCCTACCATTTTTTGGCATTTATGGAGACATTGATGGTGGTTTTATTAATGATGGTGGACTTGAACCCTGGTCTGACTACTTCCTTGTGTTGTTTCCCTAGTGTGAAATCCTTATTGTGGGCTTAACCAATCTAAAATTATCTTAGTCTTGAGAAAATTACTTGTCATAATCACCTGTGTATTTCCTTTCCTTTAGACCATCTTTTGGGTGAACTATAATGAGAGTACAGTAACTAAAAATTCATTAGAAATTTGATGTTTTTGATTTTATGTTATATAAAATAAGATTAAAATATTTTTTCATCCCTTTCACACAGCTTTCTGAAACAAAGGTCTTCACTGCCTCATCTGTTCCACCAGAGAATCATGTCACACCTGGGGAAAGGTAAAAAACACTTTTTGCCATCTTTTGTTTGTTACTCAAAACATAATTGAAATTTTTTGCCTCAGGAAAATTGTTTTGGTTCTTGGGTCTTTTTATTTTCTTTTTCCTTTTCTTGAATTTCTTTCTGTTTTTCCTCTTTTTGTATTAAGACTTTGATTGTATCCCTAACCTACCTGATGAGCTGACAGAACCCCAGTTGTTCTCTAATTGGTTATATCTACTGAAGAACTAAAATAGCAATTCTGTTTGATATTTGTGGCAGAGATTATGTTAAACCTATTTAATGGTTCTTTTTTACTTTTGCAAACATGTTTTTGACAGATGAACTTAATACAAAATAACCTTTGGTTTCTTCATATAATAGCATTTATTTAGATCTTTTCAAGCTAATACAAACTTCTTATTTTATATGGACTCTACTAGTTTTTATCTAGTAATCTCATAAATTACAGGGAAGAAGCTTTTGGGGTAATAGAAATGTTATTAGAATGTGTACAGAATTGAATTCTTGAAAAGCATTTATTTACATTATAGTTTTCATAATAACTAAAAACCTTTGATTATGGTTTCAAAAAGCAGTGATCTTGAAGGATGAAAGCCTTGGTATACATGACACCTGAGAGTTGAAGGCAATTTTAAACCTAACATGCTGAGTCTCATAGTAAATGAAATGGTTATAAGACTTTTTTTACAGGGAAATAAAAACAGTCAAAGGTTATTTCTTGCGATATGTTGTTTTATAAATGGCTAAGAATTTCTTGTTAAATGGATATAACTTCTTTATTGCAGTTATTACTCAATGAATTTGATAGGATCATTCTTGTTTAAAAAATAAATGGACTCTTTTCCTGGTTCTTTTTTAGAAGACAGTGCTGATAGTATGTTTCATGCATATAATTTATCTTTTGGAATAGAATTTGCTGTGTTTTTTTGTAGTAATGCAACTTTTTTGGAATGGGTCACAGATAACATAATAGCCCTGGTTTTGATTACCCAAAGTTAGGATATCATAAGATAAAACATTACTTTGAGATCCAAAATACTAGTCTGGGACTTCAACCTGGTTACATGAAAATAAAAGTGGTAGTGCATAGGGAGAGAACTCAGGCTCAGAAAGTTTGCTTTGTATCAGGAGTGAGTCTTGACTTATTTCACTTCTCAGAATCTGCTCCACTGGTACGTTGAAAGGTTCAGTTAGAAGAACTAACTGGGAACTGGCCTTTGAAAGGGTTTAATGGAGCCAGTCGGTGTGTTACATAATTCTGTGCCCCCTCAGCAGGTCCTGTGGAGAAGAGTTAGTAGCTCACGCACATTTCAGGTAGTTTATATATCTGGAAGGTCATTTCTTCCTCATGCTTTCAGGTTTTTAGGCCATGGCTCTCAAATGGAAATATCTGTCTTTCTGGCGGCATTACAAGGGTCGTAGTTAACAGAGTATCTGTTAATACGCAAGGGCTGTCCAGAAAAAAATTCAGCCATGAATGCCTCTGTTTTTCACATTGCATTGCTGGATACTTTGTGGACAGCCCTTGTATTGTGCATTTTTTCCTGAATATTTAAGAAAAAAATTATCTGAGATTTACACAAACCTAAATATATTATTGGATAGAATGCACAACTTATGGGAACATTTGATAGGTGTGAAACTGCTTGAATGGTTTACTATGGCTGTGATCCTCATGCCCCCCAAAATAAGGGTTCACTCTCCGTTAGGAAAGTTTGATACACTGGTTCCAAGTAATGAGAGAGGCAAAATATTCTTAAAAAAAAAAAAAAAAATTTGAACTTCAGAAAATTGTTTACTCAATTACTCTAGAGTTTCAATTTAGTTGTCATTGTGCCATTTGTGGCACAATGCCCCTTTTTGTTTCTTCTCTGCAAAGCCCTGCTTCAGTCTCTGTGGCTTTATATGTTGTGTGTTTTTGTTTTGTTTTGTTTTGTTTTGTTGTGCGATTGATGCCCTTCTTTGGCTCCCTAAACTCTATAGTTTCCAAAGGTTTTCCTCACTTAAGTAATTTTAGGCATGAGTTTACTTTATATTGATTCACTTCTCAAACTCATTTGTTGGTAACATTTGTTTATGACTTGTTCCTTATTTGCTTTTTGTTTGCTTAGTATTGATCTGGTAACCTTGCTCCAGAAGCCTGTTCCTCTCAGTCAAGTCTCAGAAGTCAACTCCTTTGAAACTTCCCAACAGCAGGGCTTTGGTCAAGCCCTTGTCTTCACAAATTCTCAGCACAACAACCAGGTGGCTCCAGGAACTGGCAGCTCCACTGCTGTCAACTCCTATTCTCAGAGTCTGGTAATTCACTTTTGTTTCAGTAATGTGTTTTAAGGAATATGCCCATGAACAAATGTATTTTAGAATGATTCATGCCTTGTAATTTATTTTCTAAATATAAAAATTTCTACAGTAGATCCCAGTCCAGAAAACAATGATGTGTTAATTTCCAAGCACATATCTGATGATTCCATGTGGAATTCAACTATTCTGAGTTTTCTGGACGAAGATAAAAATGTTTCTTTATGATTAGCTGAAATCTTTTCAGTCATAATCACTCAGATATTCTTCTTAATAATTTTCTTTCTTTCTTTCTTTCTTTTTTTTTTTTTTAATGTGGGTAGTTCCCTCGCTGGGAAACGAACCCAGGCCACAGCGTTGACAGCGCCGAAATCTAGCCACTATACCACCAGGGAACTCCCCATTCTTCTTAATAATTTTCTTGAATTTTATTTCAAAGTCTGTCTCTGTACTTAAGGTGTTAAAATTTTCATTTATTTTCCAATTTACCTAAATGCAAATGTTTGTCAGTATTGGCTGCTAAAATGGAAAAACAGCTCTTTCCAAGTCTGCCTATGTGCTTCACAACACAAAATTACTGAGTCACATTTAATGCTTACATTTTGTATTTTTATTTCTTTTTTACACTTAGTGTACTTTTTCTTAAAATGCCACACTGTAGTAGAGATCCTTATAATATGGATGTGTTTTCATTGAAACAGTGTCATCTGCTGCTGCGTTTATGACTCTGACTTCCCATAGGAGTTAAGTTCGCATAAGAAAGAACTTCAGGAATTGTTAGTGAAGGATGTGAAAATAGGTGTATGGGAGTAGAAACTAGCACATAGAATGTGAAAGAATGTATTAATTCTTAAAACAGCTGCAGCCAGGGGAAGCAAAGCCCCTGTCTAACTGGGCAGTTGTGAGTTGGCAGAGGGGCAATTGGAAGGACTGTAAACATAGATCCACAGCTTTCATTAGTGATAATTATTTTGGTTCATTTTTGCTGTTTTACCTGAAATTTACAGTGAGAAACAGAGTTTCTTATGCATACAATGTAATCTTTCCCCCCACCTGACTCAAAATCATTTGCCATACCCTAATAAAATGGTGAGTTGAATAAGCAAACTTTTCATTGCTATCTTCTAGTCTGCACAGTTGTGTCTTGTTGGGTATGATTGGTTTGGGAACTTGGTATTTTTAGTGTCATTGATGATTGTGCATGGTAGGGTGTGAGTGCTTGAAGTGGGACAGCCCAAGGCATGCGGAGAGGGCCTAATAATACCACTAGGTTTTGGTTGAGCCATCATGCCCTTCCCTCCTCTGCCATTCCATTTGCTCCTGGTATACTGATGTCATATCTTCACTGGCTTGCTGGAATTTTAGCCAAGCCATTGAGAACATAAGTGGAACCTGAGGGTTTTTTTACAGTGACCTTCAGATGTGTTGCTTTTTGTCATGAATAGTGCCTTGAGAAGTTAGAGTAACAGTTGTTTAGTGTGTTAGAGCAGTGGTTCTCCACCCTACTGTACTTTTAGAATCAAAAGGAAACTTTATAAATAACATCGGTGGTTGGTGGTATTAATATAATGCCAGAGTTTACACAAGACCAAATAAGTCAGAATTTTTGCAACTAGAAATAGGGCACTTGTGTGTATTTGTGTATGTGTGCATGCTTACACACATGTGTACCAATACACACATTTCTAGAGTTGATTGGAATGTATAGATAGAATTGAGAAATCTTTTTTAATTTTTCCATTTTTATTTATTTATTTTTAGAATTGAGAAATCTTATGCTAAGTGTTACCTAAAGTAAGGTGCTAATTATTGACTCAGTAATTTTATTGTGTTGTTAAGCACGTAGAAAGTACATTTGATAAAATTAGTTGATGCAGGATAGATATTATTAGGTAGGAAAAAGATGAACAGTAGAAGTATCACCTGAAAAGGCTTCACATTGAGCAAGTGGGCTTGAGCTGGGTTTTGGTGGATTTGTAGCACAAAGAAGAGGTGTAGTAGGCAGCATGAGCCAAGAATCTGGAGTAATAATAAATAATATTAGCACAGCTGTATTAATCACAGATTCTGTGATTGATGTGAATAACTGCCCATAACCTAAAGTTTTGCTCATGTTAGAGAATTTGGATTTTCTTAGACCAACTAAGGTACTTTGTGCCTTATAATTATTTCTATTATTTCAGTATTCTAGATCTGGCCTCTTGAGGGAGTTCAGATCATTTCAGTTTTTTACCTTTTAGGTGGTTTTAAAAGTTATTTTTAACAAAAAACTTGTCTTTTCAGAAACTGGATGATCTCAGTAATGTAAAAATGCAGTTTATCAGCTACTTTGTTCTCTACTCATTGGCTTTCATTCTCCTGAAATCTTGATATCTGACCTAACAGGGTCGATGGGAGTGTTGTAACATTGTCTTACTAATGGAACGTATTTGGTGTATTTAGTTATCTAAATAACTTGAAATAAACACACCAGTGTCCAGGGTATCTGCTTAATACACAGGTACCTCCTGTGTAATTCAGTGTCTGATTTTGGAATACTAACTTTTTAAGTACTGTGACCTGCTTTTGATTATTGCAAGCTGACATATTGGATGATCATTTTTGTGATCAAACCTATTCCAATTATTAAAGATAATTAGTGTTAAACACACTAAGAAAAAACTTTTGTTTTGTAAGGTTGTTTTTGCATTTAATTCATGATATTCCTCCTTAGTTTAAAAAATATAGTATTTTGTTTTTGAAGTTGTGACATCACTTAAAAAGTCATTTTCTTAAAATCCAGGGAAAATATTTTCCTTTCTTTTAACCTCTTATATCAGAATCAGGAAGGATTGCTGGATTTTTTTAGTGAGATCTCATTGCATAGTAATATTTTCATGTAGTATTTACTCATATGAGCCTTACTAATTCAGATGCTTGGTTGCTGTCTAGGTTATAGTTTTCAAAATCCTTATGAAAATTCTTGGTGTGTTTTAAAACCTAAGGTAGTGCTGAGGATTTCTGCTTTCTTTCCTTTTAAAGTCATCCGTCCTTGGTTCAGGATTTGGAGAGCTTGCACCTTCAAAAATGGCAAACATCACCAGCTCCCAGATTTTGGACCAATTGAAAGCTCCAAATTTGGGCCAGTTTACCACTACACCAAGTTCACAGCAGAATAGTACAAGTCCCCCCACAACCACTTCTTCTTGGGATCTCAAGCCCTCAGCTACTCAGTCCTCAGTCCTTAGCCATTTTGGTAAGTAAACATTTTCTATGGTGGGTTGTCTAGGCATAAACATTAGCAGAGTGTATTGACTTGTGAACACTAATGTGGAATTTGTCCAGAAATGTTTCTTTTTAGCAGAATGTTGTAGAATTTATTTTTTTTCTTAAGTTGTTTTTATTTTATTTATTTATTTATTTATTTATTTGGTGGTTCCCTGACTGGTAATTGAACCCAGGCTACAGCGTTGAGAACACCGAAGCCTAGCCACTACACCACCAGGGAATGCCCCCCCCCCCACCTTTTTTTCCCTGAAGTTTTTGTTTTTTTTGTTATTGTTGCAGAATTTCTGAATTAAATCATTCTTTGTATTGCATTTGTTTGTTGTTATTAGTAACATGCCTTGAAGAGATGTGCAAAAGCATGGTAAAGGCATGCAAATATAAGGAAACACTTTGAATTAAACATCTAGACAAAATTTTCTGAGCTGTATTAGAATAGGGTGATGAAAGACAGTGGAATGTGTGCAGCATTTTAAATCACACCCTCAGGATTGCTTTTTCGTTTTAACGTTTGCATGTATCCATCATGATTTTTGTCCAGCCTTACCATCTGTGGTTTGCAATTTAAAGGCACCATGGTTAAGTTGAATGTTTTCTCAACTGAACTCCCTAGACTTTGTGACATTAAACCACCATTTCCCGCCAACACACATCACACTGTATTAAGGAATTTCTCTACTGAATGAAAGGGTTTACTGTTATGAAAATAACTAAGACTATTCCCAAGTTTGAAGTGATGTCTACCAAGGCAATTCATTAGAGACTAAGTGCCTAAGATTTTTATCAGAGGGCTGATAGGTACCCTCTGCCTAGTACATACCAAAATTCCACATTCTCAGAAGGAAAGCAAGTGTTCGACATAAACAACGTTGAACAAACATTCAAGGCACAGAAGTCACATTTATTGGTTAATATGTTGACACTCTTTTCCTGAAACATACCAGCCAAGAGTGAATCTTTCATGCCAGCATTTCTGATGGTAGCTATAGGCTTTCTATGTTAACTTTTTCCTGTATTCTTAACTGAGTGATAATCCTTTTTGGATTTGAGCATGCTATTTCCTTATTTTATATCAAGCCTGTCTTTTTTATGGATGCCTCTAATATAAGTCCAAAAATTGATTCATCTGAGATGGAAATATACTAAGTCATAGGTTGGCAGACCTTCAACTAGGTCTGCCACTTGTTTAGTAACCACATTTTATTGAGCACAACCACAGCCATTTACAAATTGTCTATAACTACTTTTAGTCTACAAAGATTTGAATAGTTGCTAACAGATGGCATTCAAAGTCTGAAATATTTACTATCTAACCCTTTGCATAAAAATTTTGATAGAGGTAGCATTTGAAAACAGTGGTAAAAAGGCGTTTATTGTTATTGGATATCTAGCTAGGAAATGAAGTTGGATCCCTAACACCCACTCTACACTGAAGTGCCAAATGGATCAAATAATTTAAATATAAATAGTGAGTTTAGAGCAATAATAGGGAAAAACTTAGGAAGATTTTGATATACTCTGTGAGGTAGACATTTCTTGATATGACAGGAAACACCATAACCACATCAAAAGAGACAAACTATGAATAAATACTTGAAAGTCATGTCATAGACAGAGGGCTAAGAAGTTAGTATAAAAGGAGTAATCTGTGGAGACCAACAAAGTAAAAAAATGGTTGAAGGAGGTATGGATGGGTATGTTGAGTCATAGGCAAAGAATAGTTAATGATATGAATGATGCTTAACGATCTTAGATAATTTTATTTTGCATCTTTTATACCATTTTCTAGCAGTCAAACTAGAAAAGATAAAAGTTCGGTTTTACAATATGTTAAAAAGCATGTGTTTTGTGTATGGATAGGAACTTTGAGGTGTTTGCCAAATTTTAAAATATACTTACCTTTTAACCAGTAACTCTATTCTAACAGCTGACTCTGCAGGTATATTTGTATTTGAGCATGTGTGTGTGTGTGTGTGTGTGTGTGTGTGTGTAGTGTGCGTGTGTCTTTATGTATTGCATCTGAAGACATCCTAGAAATTGGGTATAGTGTTTGCCTCTGAATCTGGGGACAAGGTGGAAGAGTGATTGGTAGTCATCATATACAGTTTTGTATTTTTTGGATTTTGTGATACTACATATGTTACTTAGTGAAAAAAATTCATAAAATAATTTTCAAAAATTTAGTAGAAAATCCACAAAGCAACAAAAATATAATTTTCTGTTAGCTAAAGGCCAGATGTGTATAGCAACTCCATATTGTCTTTACCCACTCCCCACCTCCTAAGTTTTAGAATAAACTGAATCTTCTCTCTGCTTAAGAAATTCACTGTAAACCCATTCAGGCATCCCTTTTCATTTATCATATACATGGGGTTGTGGGGAGAGGGAAGGAATGGGAGGGGACACACGGGATTTAGCTAGAAGATGGTTGGGGGAAACTGGTGGTAACTAACTCCTCACTACCAGTGATGGTAAAAGAGGGAGTTCTAAGCCTGTGTGCCTAAATAATTTATTGTTGCTTACTTTTTTTATCCCCTCTTTACATATTTCGTAGACTTTAAATCTCAGCCTGAACCATCCCCTGTTCTTAGTCAGTTGAGCCAACGGCAGCAGCACCAGAGTCAGGCAGTCACTGTTCCTCCTCCTGGGTTGGAGTCCTTTCCTTCCCAGGTAAAACTGCGAGAGTCAACACCCAGAGACAGTACCTCCACTGTGAACAAACTCTTGCAGCTTCCCAGCCTGACTGTTGAAAACAGTCCTGTGTCTGCCCACCAACCACAACCTAAACATATCAAACTCCCTAAGCGGCGGATACCTGCAGCTTCTAAGGTGAGTATTCCTTCATGGAGTTACAGTCCCAAAGGTGGATGTATTTTGACATTTAGCTCAAATGTTGGGTTAGCAAGTTGGAGAAACTGTGATGTGGTGTTTTTCAAGCATATAGCTTACTGCTTTATGAGGAATTGGCCATTCCGAGTGACTGGGCTAGTAACAGAGGGAATGGGTTTGTGCTGAGAGACAGAGACTATTAATTCCAATTACAGAATCTGGCTCAAATAATCTGATGAATTTAGCTGTGTCCCATAGATAGGGGATGAGTGGGTCTTTGACCAGATAGATAATGCTTTCATTAGAGGTTCAGTCTCCTTTTCCACTCATCCATGTCACCGTGCCCCTGTCCTATATCACTCAAGAAGCGTTTGGTAGCACTGATTATTGTCCTGTTGACTTTCACTTTTTCTTTGCTCTTTCCCCTTTTCTCTCTCTTACAAAAATTGTCCTCCTTTTTCCTTCCTTTTGGCCTCTTAATTCCTCCTTCCTCAGGCCTGCCAACAGTGCTCTGGGAACCCATTGCCTATTGGGCTCGGGTACAGGACTTGGGACTTGGAATTCCTGGCCTCTGTTCCTGATATGGCAGCTTTGCTTTTTTAGATCCCAGCTTCTGCAGTTGAAATGCCTGGTTCAGCAGATGTCATAGGATTAAATGTTCAGTTTGGCGCCTTGGAATTTGGATCAGAATCTTCGCTCTCTGATTTTGGATCAGCTACAAGCAGCGAAAATAGTAACCAGATTCCCATCACCTTGTATTCGAAGTCTTTAAGGTACACAACTTCTACCTCTTTGATTTTTACTAAATTAAGTCCTTGGTTTGTAAGATAAAAGCAAAGTAGAGCCCAAGAAATCACCTGGTGGAGACAGTACACCCTGTGGTGTAGTGGGTTTATGCAGCCATCAGCAGTATCTTATTCCAGAATTTTTCTTCTGTCACCCTAAAAAGATATCCTGTGCCTGTTAGTCATTCCCAGTTTCCTCTTCCGCTCATCCTTGGCAACCAGTAATCTGTCTCTGGATTTGCTTATGCTGGACATTTCATATAAGTAGAATCATACAATTTATTACCTTTTGTGTCTGCCTTTTTTCACTTGGCATAGTGTTTTCAAGGTTCATCTGTGTTGTAGTATGTATGTATTTTGTTTCCAAATAATAACTTTGTTGTGCAGACATACCACATTTTAATTGTTCATGAATTGATGGGCATTTAAGTTGTTTCCACTTTTTGGCTATTATGAATCACACTACCCTAAACATTCAGTTAGAGATTGTGTGTGCTTTTGGTTCTTTAGATAGATACCTAGGAGTTCCTGGGTCATATGGTAACTCCTAAATTTAACTGTTTGAGGAAGCATCAAACTTTTTCCATGGTGTCTGCAGCATTTTACATTCCTATGAGTTAATCTCTGAGAGAAGCAGTTTCTTCACATCTTGCCACCACTTACTTTCCTTCAGTGGAATATTTTATAAATAGAGAAGCCCAGATTTTAGATTTTATTTTATTAGTTAATTTTTCCTCTTTCTAGAGCCCAAATCCTGCTCGAGTTCCCTTTTTATAGATGGTTTCAGACATCTGGATTCTTTAAAGATTGTTAAAACTGTCTCTCTGCCTGTCGATTAAATTAGGTGGGTCTAGCTTTTTTAGTGGGGTTGTTTTGAATCTTCATTGTATTTTTGATGCAATTAAAAGATGCAGTAGTATAAATTTGTAATTATAGACCTGTTTATTTAATTTAGAATATGACAAAGGTGATGAAATTGTCCTACTTCATGAAGCCATGTAAAGTGACACAGATTTATGTCTAATACCTTTTATTCTTTGTAGTGATTCTTTGGATACCTCTCTACCAATGACCAGTGCAGTACAGAACTCCACCTATACAACTTCAGTCATTACCTCCTCTAGTCTGACCAGCTCATCCCTGAGCTCCACTAGTCCAGTGACAACATCTTCCTCTTATGACCAGAGTTCTGTGCATAACAGGGTTGCATACCAAAGCTCTGTGAATCCATCCGAGTCAGCTCCAGGAACTGTCATGGTAAGTGGTCTTTCAGGTTTCTTCTTGTTCTGTTTGGAGCTCATTGTGTAGTTTGGAAAATTAAGATTTTTTGGGTGTGATTTTTCTTTTAGGAATTGGCTAAACTTTTGAGTAGAATCCTTGTAGTTTGTTGAATTTGCTAATACAGGCATTCCTCACTTAACAACCAAGTCCCATTCCTATGACTAGGTTGTTAAGCGAACTTGTCCATAAGTGAGGAGCTTAAAGGTGGATATCTTGTGGTATGTTATAGTGCCATAGGGCAGTGGTCCCCAACCTTTTTGGCATCAGGGATCATTTTCATGGAAGACAGTTTTTCCATGGACAGTGGGGGTGGGGGATGGTTTTGGGATGATTCAAGCGTATTACATTTATTGTGCACTTAATTTCTATTATTATTATTATTACATTGTAACATATAATGCAATAATTATACAATTCACTTGCCACTATAAGGCCTGCTACCAGATGCAGCTTAATTGTCACTTGCCACTTATTGATAGGGTTTTTATATGAATCTGCAAGCAATTGATTGATTATGGTCTCTGTGCAGTCAAACCTCTCTGCTAATGTTAATCTGTATTTGCAGCCGCTCCCCAGCACTAGCATCACTGCTTCAGCTCCACCTCAGATCATCAGGCATTAGTGTCTCGTAAGGAGTGAGCGACCTAGATCCTTCACATGCACAGTTCACAATAGGGTTCGTGCTCCAATGAGAATCTGATGCTTCTGCTGATCTTATAGGAGGCAGAGCTCAGGTGGTAATGTGAGCGAGGGGGAGCGGCCGTAAATACAGATGAAGCTTCACTCGCTCACCTGCTGCTCACCACCTGCTGTGTGGCCCTGTTCCTAGAAGGCCACAGACGAGGACCAGTCTGTGTCCCAGGGGTTGGGGACTCCTGCCATAGGGTATGTAGTTTTCAGTAGATACTTCGCAATATCACACTTGTAAACGAAATATGTAGTTTAGCTTGATTACAAATGCTTTGTGTAGTGAATACTAACTGTGGGAATGAGACAAAGACAGAAAAGGGGATTCCTTTGGCTGACAGACTGAAAAAGGGGATTCACTGCACTGGAGAATTAGTCTGAGAATTGGTTATAAGTAAACTGGTTGTTAAGTGAGGAGTGGCTGTAGTGGGCATCTCATTTGAGACTTGCATTTCAAGCACAGTACACAGAAGTGTGAGAATGGCCCAGAAGCTTAGTATAAGGATAGTATAAGTTTTTCTAAGTTTCCTTCTAAGCAGGAGATACACATCTCTACTTAAGAGTTTTTTATTTTGTTTTTCATATTTTATGTTAGTGTTTTTCTCAAATGTCTGGTGATTCCAGGCTGTCTAGTTGACATTAAAAGGTCAATAAAGGGCTCTGGCTTGGGTTGGAGGGCAGTGTGGTTGTTGAATGTGTGTTTTGATGTGGGACAGCATGGATGGGCCATTTCTTTAGGAGTGGGTGACTCCTCTGTCACCCACTTTGAGCCTTTTCTGTTAAGCTTGTTTAGACTCTCCAGAGACTGTGCTTCCAGCGTCTTCCCTGTAGGGCCTGTGCCTGTTTGTCAGTGTCCTAAGAGCCTAGTGGGAAAGAAGGCTGCTTTTGGAATGTACCTTTTGTCTACATTGACTTGATTCATCTGTTGTTTTCAGTACCTTGATTATGTGATGTGTTACCTTCTTGATAAAGTTTAGAGCCTTGGGAAAAAGTGGAGGGAGGGAGCTTTGCAGAGGGAGGGGATGTGGTTCTGTGCAGTCTTTTTTTCAACAGATTTCCAAAGTTAACTGGTATAGAGAAATACAGTAGACTCCCAGTTAACTGGCATCCATGGGGATTGATAGATGCCGATAAATGTAAGTGTACTCTCCGTTAACCGGAACTCAAGCAACCGGCACACTCAAGCAACTGGTTTTGCCAGTTGCTTGAGAGTGCCGGTTGCTTGAGATCCATTTAACAAAGAGTCTACTGTCCTGAGTTGCTTGCTTTGGTACTTTGTTTTCTGATTTTCCCTACTACTGTCTTAGGATTTGTTTTTATGAGATCAGCTAAATCAGTTACCATTTTTTCACTTTATTTATCTTTCTTGGTTTATGTATTATAAAAAAGCCCCCACATATTCTTGGTCTATCATCTTTAACAAGAAGCTTATTCCTATGCTTTTCAATATGGTAACTACTAGCCACATTTAGTAGTTTAGTTAAATAAACAATTATAAGTTCAGTTCCTCAGATACAGTAATCACATTTTAATGCTCAATATCCAGATATGATTAGTGGCTACAATATAGTACTATACATATGCAGAATGTTTCCTTGGACAGTGCTGGTCTTTAGTTTCTGAAGCATCAGTCAGACTATGTGCTATTCAAGCTTAAATGTTGTCATCTCCATGACATCTCCGTTCCAGCTCTAACTTTACCTATTATCTTGCTTGCATACACACACACACACACACTGTTCACATACTTACTTGCTTGGCTAGCTGAACTAAATCACCTATAGGTTTCTGATTTTTACTGATTATTGGATACTTCTTTACTTTTGTTACTACCATTTCTTTTGCCTAGACTTTCTCCCACCACAAATTGTGTCAGTTTGTCTGTTGTTTGTGTTTTATAAATGATTTTTCCAGAGGGAATGAAGCTGTTTTCTGTTCCCTTTTTTTGTTGTTTTTGTTGGTGTGTTTTGAAAAGACTTCTGTGTATTTCAGGGTTTGTGCTGTTTAGGATGCATATATTTGATGTCATGTATATATGTGTAGTAAGTAGTGACCCTAGTTTAGAGGAAGGCAAAAGAGTAGAACTTGAATTGCTCTCCACACATCTTTATATATTGGTGAGGTGTGTTGTTTCCTCTGACTTTAACCTTTTAACTTAACATTTTTTTCCTAGCAGTTCTGTTCTATTGTTTACATTTCTTGTAAATAATCTCTAATTGTTTTAAGAATAAAATGTGTGGTAAATAACATCACATGAAGAAATTGTACTGGATTTGCATTAATGTAGAGGTAATGGCTGTAAGGTTTGTCTTCTCCTTTAGTAGTTTTGACGTTAGTAAGAAGGAAATTGCTGTTAGGTTCTTTCTCCCATCTAGGGATGGTGTCTGAGCCTTGTAGGCTTCATTATCAGTTCATTCCATGTCTCTCCTGATCAGTCTGTGGAAGCCAAAGTTTCCTTGTGCATTGGTGCCAGCGAAATGCCTTAGGGCAGGTATGTCCAACCTCTGTCCCAGGACAGCTTTGAATGTGGCCCAACGCAAATTCTTAAAACATTGAGACTTTTTTGTGAACTTTTTTTTTTTTTTTTTTTTAAAGCTCATGAGCTATTGTTAGTGTTAGTGTATTTTATGTGTGGCCCGAGACAATTCTTCCAGTGTAGCCCAGGGAAGCCAAAAGGTTGGACACTGCTGCCTTAGGGTTAATTTAAACCAGTTGTTTTTGTGTTCTTCTCTTTTTGGGACTACCACACTATCTTAAACCACTCCTTCCTCACTTGATTCAGAAAAGCCATGTTTCATAGTCCTAACATCTCTATTTCTGACAACCATTTTACTGTTAATATAACATTTATTCCTTGTATGAAAGTTATCTTTAATTGGAAACTTTTTTTTCTTGCATGAGTGGTTCTCAGGCAACGGAACATAGATGAGGCAAGAAAGGTTTCTGGAACTTTCAATGTAATGAGAGTTCTTAAGTTTTTTGTATTAATAACGTCTAGGACTGTTTCATTGCTTTCTGTGATTTGAGCCTTATTGTTATATCCTTATTATTTCCCTAAATATCCAGTCTGGTTTTTAAAAATGTTAATTCCTTGGATTTATTAAGAACTTGTTCTCACTCAACATGGGCATCTTTCGCCTTCTCTCCCATGGGTAAATTGGCTCTCTTGGCTCCCGTTACTTTCCCTGGTTCTTCCTATTGCTGTAGTAATGTGGTGATGGTGGCTGCTCTGTCTGACCACTGTCTTGGCACTGGACATGATTCAGGGGCTTTCTCACCTGAGGCTTTTGAAGACTATCACACCTGTGCGATACCATGGGAAAAGACTGTCATCAGACCTTCTGGAGTTTATGACAAGTAGTTTTTAAATTTACTGAAATTCTACCTTTTGTTGACTGGGGTTCCAGTAGTAGTTAGCATAACTCTGGTGAATGTATTCATTGGTGAAGCTGAGTTAGCAAAAATTCCAGAAGGCTATATCCCTACAGCTCTGGGAATATTTCAAGCATCCTGAATCAAGATGGATTGCCTGAATTTTCTATGATAGTCCTGAAAAGAATTATGAAACATCAATGGAAATCTTTCAAATGGAAGCTGAGAAGGCTGAATTAAGGTTCAAGGAACTGGAAGTATGAAGACAAATGTGTGCGAGAGGCGATGTCCCTGGTATTAGTATCTAGCCTTTGATAGGGAGCTTATTCATCATTTTTCAAAAGCAAGTCCTGACAACTAATCTTTTATTTTTCTAAATACAAAGTACATTCTCGTTATGGGAACATTAATTAATAAATATAGTCTATATTTTTGCTCAGTGTGATGAATAAAAGATCCTCTTCCATTGCTCTATTTCTCAGTGTGTGTGTGAGATTTTAATTTTTTTTTTCAGCTTTATGAGCTATGATGTACAAAGTGGTATGGTATTTAAAGTGTGTAGCGTGATGATTTAAGTATACATTATGAGAGGCTAATTAAGATTTTTGATTTGGGAGTTTCAGCATCCTCTTTTTTTTTTTTTTTTTTTTTTTTTGGTATGTGGGTAGTTCCCTGGCTGGGAATCAAACACAGACCGCAGCATTGACAGCGCCGAAGCCTTAAGCCACTACACCACCAGGGGACTTCAGCATCCTCTTTTAAGAAGGTTTAAAATATAAAAAAGGATTGGAAAAATAGGAATTTGTGAACTTCTTAAAGGTGTCACTTTGAAAGGTTAATGTTTTACTTTTACTTGACTGATAAGTGAAAATTAGAGAAGTTTGATTATATTTAGTATCAGGAAATATAGTAGTTTATATACATGTCTGTCTATATTGTAGACATCTGGCTCATTCAGGACAATGCAGAATTTTAAATTATACAAATATTGAACCAATTATACAAAACATTGACACTTTAATAAACAATTTTTCAGTGAACAAATCTCAAAAAAATTTTTTTTGTTGCATTGCCTTTCCTTTTATGAAAAGAATAAAACAGGCCACTGTTGCTTGATTAATTTGTATAGTCACTCTTCACCTAACAACCTACCAGACTTAGACCAGTTCTCCATCCTGGGGAATCCCCTTCCTCAGTCTTGGTCTTATTCCTGCAGTTGCTTAGTATTCACTACACGAACGTTTGCAATCATGCAAGACTACGTACTTCATTTGTAAGTGTGGTATTGTGTGATATCTATTGAAAAATACATACCCTATGGTGCTATGACACACCACAAAACATCCACCTTTACGTTCCTCCCTTATCGACTATTTTGCTTAATGACCTAGTTGTAAGAATGGAACTCGGTTGTTAAGTAAGGAGTGTCTGTATTTCATATGTGTTTGGATAAATCCCAGTAGAAATTCATCTAAGTTATCTTTTCATTTTTGTGAGTTTACTTACTTTCTTTTCTTTTCCTTATAGAATGGACATGGTGGTGTTCGAAGTCAGCAGACAATAGACAGTAAGTGTGTAAGCTAACCTTGTCATGGCTGGTGGAAACAAACAAAATAACATAGCTAACAGTAATGGAGAAAATAATAGGTTAATGACTAATTCTGCAAAAATATAATAGTCCTTTCAGATTTTTTCTGATATCTACTTGTTGGCACCCTTTCTTTGGCAGGGTTTAGTTTAACTAGAGATTCCCATGTGACCAGGTTGTAGCTGGTGGTATTATTAGAAATGCCATAGCCACAGCAAGAAGGAGGTGATGCAGTCCCGTATTCTTCCCTAGCCAGACTATACCCAGGGTCTAGTACTGATTTAAAAAATGCTTTGCTCACAGGTACAGGTTCTAAGTTGATCAGAGGGCTCTAACTCCAATAATATGAAGGAATTTTAAAGCAAATATTGGTGTGCTAGTTCAGGAAAAAACATGCTTATTGCCTACAGGTTCTGATGGACCATTGCTAGGAAGAAAGTTAAAATGTTGCTTATTGTAAATACTTGACAGAAAATGAAGGGACCCCCCGCTCCAGTTCTGGTGCAGCTCAGTGAGCACTGCACAGAGTGCTGGTGAATTCTTCTTAGTTGTTTCTTTCCTTCCTTCATGGCTATCTTATCTTTGATTGTTTACGATGATTTTTGTTGATCATTCAGTGAGGCAAATGGGTATTGGGTTGGAAGCCACAAAGATTTCTTTTGTTTTTTTCTTAACAGTGAAAAATTTTTATATTTAAAATTCAGTGTAGATGATCCCAATTTTGTTGACAACATCCAAAGCATCATAGTCAGGAGCCAGTTGAACATATGCCTTCTTTTCTTTTCTTTTTTTTTTTTTTTTAATGTGGGTAGTTCCCTGGCTGGAAATCGAACCCAGGCTGCAGCATTGACAGCGCCGAAGCCTTAGCCACTACATCACCAGGGAACTCCCTTGCCTTCTTTTCTCCATCAGGCCTCCTTAGGGTGTTGACTTTGGCCATGTCAGCATCTTAGAGCTTCTTCACAGCCTGTTTGATCTGGTGCTTGTTGGCCTTGACATCCACAAAGAACACAGGTGTATTGTTGTTGTCTTCTGTCTTCTTCATGGCTGACTCGGTAGTTAAGGGGAACTTGATGATGGTGTAGTGGTCAAGCTTCTTTTCTCCTGGGGGGTGCTCTTCAGAGGATATTAGGGCTTCCTTTGGAGCCATAGGGTCATTTTTTTTTTATTGTTAAATTTATTTGGGGTGAACTTGGTTAGTAAATATTACATAGGTTCCAAGTGAACAGTTCTACAGTACATCATCTATGTGTTGTGTTGTGTTCATCACCCAGAGTCAGTTCTCTTTACATCACCATGTATTTGAAATCCTATCCCTTCTCTCCCACACCCCTCCCCCTCTACCCTCAGATAATCACTAAACTATTGATTGTGTCCATGAGTTTTTGTTTCTTTGTTGCTTTCAGTTTGTGTTTCACAAATGAGTGAAATCATATGGTTCTTGGTTCTTTTCTCTCTGGCTTATTTTGCTTTGCATGATGGTCTCAGGGTCCATCCATATTGCCATAAATGGTCCTATTTTGTTTTTTCTTATGACTGAATAACACTCCATTGTGAATATGTACCACAGCTTCTTTAGCCAGTCGTCTATCAAAGGACACTTTATCTGTTTCCATGATTTGGCCACTGAATAGTGTTGCGATGAACATTGGGGTGCATATACTTTGTGCACCGAAGTTTTCAAATTTTGGGGGTAGATACCCAGAAGTGGATTGCCGGGTCATATGGTAACTCTATTCTTAGTTTCTTGAGGAACTTCCATACTATACTCCATAGTGGTTGTACCAGTTTGCATTCCCACCAGCAGCCACAGGGTCTTGGGCCTTTGGAAGGTGGGAGATGTGCTGGTCTTACTTACTTAGCACTCATGCACTCACACTTGCACGCAGCACTGCATTCTTTGATTTGATGTGGCTTTGGGGAGGGGCAGGGGCTTCTTTGCTTTTGGTGCCATCTTTGTGAAAAAGAAGACTTTATTTACAAACTTTTTGGAGTGTGGACGTGGAACTTTATCAGACCAAAGCCTGGGTCTCAGTTGGAATTGAAGTGACATGTGTGATTTCGGTATTACTGTGCTGCCGGAGCTGTTTGAAGATACGTTGGTAGCTCTGAGACCATTGGATTTCAGAAAGTTCTCATTTCACAAGCGGTGGTGGCAAGTTTCTTTTGTCCATACATGAGGCTGAGAACACATAGAGGCGTACTAGATTATTTGGAGATCTTAAATAAGAGAATGAGATATGAAATGTCTGGAAAACTGTGTGCATTTTAGATTGGTTTTTATCTCCCATGTGCTCTTCTCCACCCATTCTCTCTTTTCACATATATACACTTGTTCTTTGAGAAACTTTCTATGGACCTGTTACCAGTGTGATCCAAGACTTAGAGAGGTGACTTTTAGAGTCTGAGGTTTGAGTTAGGGATATCTATGGTGTCTTCACTGATTTCTGTAAGAAGAGGTGTCATATTTGGAGTAGACTGTCAGTAAATAGTAAGCCTCAGCATTGTAAAGACTACTGTAAGAATTGACCTAGTTTTGTGTTGACTCTGTTGCTGCCTGTGCTTATTTTTGAATTGTCCTTTCTTTCCTAATTAATATGCTTTCCATTGGGCTCCCAGGGGATGCTCCAGGAGGGTAAAGGTTCCTTCCTTCTCTTTTCTAACTGGAAAAGACAATGATGCTTTATTTCCAAGCACATATCTGAGTTGTATATGTGGATGGTACTAAAACTGAGTCTTTTCTGCAATTAGGATTGATAGCACTCATGGTCTTCTAGAAGGCTAATGTGCTCTGAGTTATTTTGTTGAAGTACATGTGAGGCACTGTGCCTTTAAAGGTAGGTGTTGGGGAGCAGGTGTGTATTCTTTCTGTACACTTTAGACATACTCATATGTAACTCCATGTTGTATGTACCCTGGGCTCTCAACCCCCACCTGCTCTAAATTGGCTTTGAGCTTTCACAAGATCATCCTGATTTGATAGAAGGAAAAACGTAGCCCTGGGGTGGTCTTGCCCACCAGATTTTCACTGTTATTGTGCCTTTTGAGGAAATTTTGCCTCAACTTTATAATTTTATACATCAATTTTAGAGTCTCTTGCAGTTTTTGGGTGTGGTTTATGGTATGGTTCCTTTAGTTAAAAGAAGTATGTCCACATCACAGGACAGTTTATGATTATAAAGATGTCCTTTCCTACTCTTTGACTGAGTCTTATGTGACTATCATATGGCCTTTTGATAATCATCTGACAGAGAAGAGACTGTCTGGTGACATGCTTGGGCTTTTTCCATGAGGAATGTAACTTTATATATCTCTCAACCAAGCCTGACATGTCGGAAGACATTGTGCATGTTTTAGATATTCATGGTTGGTTCTGGAGTTAAACAGATCTGTTTCTTAACAGCTACTTCATCTGTTCCAGCTCCAAAGACAACGGATCCTCCCTCTGCCCTCCCATCTGTGGGCTCCCTGCCCAGCACCACCTCCTGCACAACGCTTCTACCCTCCGTATCCCAGCACACTGCCACTTTGCCCTCCTTGTCCCAGCCTGGTGATCTGCCCAGCAGCCCTCTCTCTCAGCTTAACAGGTATGGAGAAAGTATGGGCCTAGAATGAGAGGCACACTGGAGCAAAGTCTTGGAACCCTTATCGAATGCTCTTCCCATGAACAAAACCTACTTGTTGCCCCTAGTGGGATGTCCTGGCACTTTGCAGTAATGCTCTAGAATAGGTGTTGGCTGGGTGGGGTCACAAAAGCAAGAGAGATTAAAACCATGTGTGTTTGTAATGCCTCTGCTGTCACAGAACCCTGGGCCCTCTGGGAATGGGGTTAAGCCAAGGGGTTGCTACTACTCTCTTTGATCCTCAGGAGGGTGCCCCTAGCTGCCCCTCTTCTCCTGGCTCTGGGCTCTTGTCACTGATACAGAGTGAGAATGATGTTGGTCTTTTGAGCAAATTTCTGACTTGCACTTTTCATGGCTTCAGAGATCAAATTATTAGAACAAGGTATAGGAAAATGGGTTTCATTTGGTCCTCACTGTTTCTTTTGAGTAGACTTTACCTCTAGCCCCCTTCAGCCACGAGCAAAAACATTTCTCTGAATTCCAAATTTGATAAGAATTCCAGCTCTTACTCTGGCATGTGGGGTTGAATATAGGAGCTTTCTGCCTTCACACATAGTTTTAATGGAGTCTCCAGTGCTGGCAGTATTCTTAGTGCAATCGTATTCTTACTTTATCCAGTCTAAAGAGCAAATGGTTGTAGCTGACTGAAGCTAGCTATGTAGGTTTCCCTGATGAGTGAGCCTTATATTATTCTAACCATCAGAACACCTGGACTGGGTTCCAAGGTGTGGGTGTGAAGCTGGGGCTTCCTCTGAAGGGATGGGGCAAGTTTACATCTAGTACATCTAGCCCACCTAGACACACACGTCGGCCCCACTCCTGTGGAGTTACTTGGTGGGGAAGACACATGTGGTGCTCTTGTTTTGTCTTCTAGTTCACTCTCCAGCCATCAGAGCAGCCTCTCTTCTGCGCATGCAGCCCTGTCCTCCAGCACGTCACACACAGTAAGTGTTCTCTGGGCTCCCTCGTCCATCACCCTGCTCAGTGAGCTTGGAGCTTAGTCCCCTGTAGTGGGCCTTCAGTTTGTAGATTTTAAATATCTCAGATAACCTCGAGTTGCTTGGCTGTCATGTCTCCATTTAAGTATGTGGTCTGAGCTGTTGATTTTCTAGGCACCATGGAAGACAGCTTACTTCCTAATTAAGCTCATGCCTCTGTGGAAGAATTGCTTCTCCAGACCTGATATGTGGTGGGCAGGCCTATCAGGTGGTGATTTTGCTCCCAAGAATTCACTGAAATCCCTGTTCATCATAGGAGGAGACCTTACTGTCTAGCAGGGATGATTTATTTTCTGGGACATGTTATGTTGAGCTATTTGCAATCTCTTTAAAGGAAAGTGGGCTCATGGCTAACTTCAACTTGGGCACCACTGAAAGAGCTTTAATTAAGAGCATTTTTTCCGGATAACTGTCTGTTACTTTGTGAAGGCCATTGCAGATAAATTGCTTGAAAGAAAAAGGGAGAGCTTATGCGAGAATACCACTCTTTGCCATGCGCACCTTTGTATAGCTCTCTCCGAGACTCACAGCCCGGGTTTTTCCCTCAGTCAGTGTAACTAACTGTATTCCACTTCGTTGGTGGTCATGAGGGCTTTCCTAGTCATGGCATTAGGCATTCTGTTCCCTGTATTTCAGGAGGTCTTCCCCAGCTCAGAGGCAGAGGCTTTGGGAAGGTTGATACTGAAAGAGGAAGTGTAGAGTGTGGAGAGGCAAGAATGGAAGCACAGGCGGGTGCCAGCTGCAAGTACTGGTATGCCAGAGAGTGAGCCTAGATGATGTTTATTGAAAGGTGGTTTCTGAAGATGTGAAGTTAGGAGCATGGTCTCAGTGGTAGGTGTCAGTTTGGGCTGTGGTGGGTTGAAGGATAAATGAATGGTTCTGAAATGGCAAGGATGCGGGGCAGTGGGAGGACGACTAGCTTAATGCTGGGAGAGTCTTGGCATATGGATCAGTGGAAAGAAGGGTGTCTGGGGAGGGGGTGGGGGGGTGAAGCTAAATATAAGGTGATGGAAAGAGAAGTCACATTAGGTGGTGAACTTATTATACAACAAGCTGACAATGCACTGTAGAATTGTATGCCTGAAACCTATGTAATCCTTGCTAACAGATGTCACCCCAATAAGTCTAACAATAAAAATGAATTAGAAAAAAAAAAAAAGAAGGGTGTCCGAACAAACCAGAATGTCTCTCTCCTGGAAGCAGAAGGCTTCCAGCAAGACTAGAGTGAATGGATCCCTAAGAGAGGGAGATTTGGGGTGCAGATGAAAAGGGGAATCAGGAAGTTGGGGGAAATTTGCTTCCTCTGAAGAAGAAATCAAGTCATTTACTGCAGAATCAGGTGATGGAAAAGGGTCACTCCTATTCTTCCATCATAATCTGGCTAATATGTGGCTCTCAAATTCTTCCTTTTCAAGTGAAATGTTACACATAATTTTTTATCATAAAATAGAGCACCATCTTCATAGCAGAACATAGTATGAATCCCACTGCTCACCTGCCTGTGCCCCTTGTTTGGCTCATGGGAGCCCGTGTCGTGCACACTGTGTAGCTGACCTGTCCCCGGGCGCTGGTGTGGTGGAGCCCAGTGCTCTTACTTGCATGGGTTAGCTGCCCTCCATGTCTTAGCAAGAAGCTCCAAACCCTGCAAACGAAACTGCCACAGCCAGAATTGCCTTGTCCAGGGTGTCCCACATTTTGTCAGTGTGACAGAATTGCCACATGGATAGCATAGTTATATAGAAAAAGTTTTCAGAATATGTCTTTTTATGTCTCATCTGCTTGGTTCTCCCCTCTGCCTCCTATTTACTTGATTCTCTAGAGCAGGGGTGTCCAATCTTTTGACTTCCCTGGGCCACAGTGGAAGAAGAATTGTCTTGGGCCACACACAAAATACACTAACGATAGCTGACAAGCTGAAAAAAAGTTCTCAAAAAATAAAAATCTCATCATGTTTTAAGAAAGTTTACGAATTTGTTTTGGGCCAATTTCAAAGCCGTTCTGGGCCATGTGCGGCTTGCAGGAAGGTCATGAGATGGGAAAGCATGATCTAATATCAAGCTTTTTAACCTATAAAATAGAAAATGCATACACACAGTTATTTTCCCTTTCCTCTATTTCTTTATTTCCTGTAATATAAATAGGAGTATTCCATAAGTGGTGTCCTTCAACATTTTCCCTCATTTAACATGTTAGCTTTGGATGACTCAACATACGAGGTCAGACAGTTGATTTCACAAACTCATCCTAGAAAAAGTGCTACATACCTCATAGCTGAACATCACCACAGTCGCCTTCGAAGTACTCCCCTTGGGAAGCTGTGCACCAATGCCAGCACCTCTTCTGTCTGTCAAAGCTGTTTTGGAATTCTTTTTCTAGAATGGCCATCAGAGCTGTCTTTGTTCCCAAAATCTTGACAATTAAGCTTGCAAACTTGCCACTGTGTACAGACACCTTGGCAAGGTTATGAGACCTCTGATGGCCATTCCAGAAAGAGTTCCAAAACTGCTTTGAAGGGTGGACTAGGTGCTGGTGTCAGTGCATAGCTTCCCAAGGGGAGTCCTTAGAAGGTGACCATAGTGATACTCAGCAGTGAGGTACGTAGCACTTTTTCTAGCACGGGGTAGCAAAAATTGTCCAACCTTATACGCATCTTGCATTTCTTTGTTAGAACCCAGATGACACACATATGAGTATTTAGATTTCCCCCAATTCTGTCTTAAAATAAATGGATAAAACGCTGTAAATGGTTCAATTTCTCTTCAGGAATGTCATAACAGATACTTCAGGAGGAAGTATAATTGAATATATTTACAGCTTTCTATTTTATTTCCTAATTATTGACACAGGAACTGTGTATATATTAGAGTGGTAGATACGAGTCCGATGCTTGGGTTTTCCTCCATGATAGAAGCAAAGACATCAGATAGCTCAGGTTATTAGGTTGAAGAAAAATAATGTGCTATATGACATTTCATTATGCACTTCTATGGGTTTTGTTTATTTACAATAGTATAAACCAAGTGATGAAAATTGTCAGTCAACCTGGTCAAGATTTTTAGTATCATTTTGGCCTCTGCAATTTTTCAGATATGTTCTGACTATTATATATATTAGGTTTTGCCTAAGATTTATGCAAATTTTACTAATAATAGTGCACTATATAGTGACTAAAATAATAGTGGATATATGTAATATTTTCTGTGTGAAACTGTGGAGAAACAATACAATTTATAAGTGACAAGATTCTTGGGATAATTATGAAGACATTAAAGAAACCTGGAATTGTAAGTAAACTTTATTTTATCATAAAATGAAATTGAAAAATGTATAATGTATGTGTGATAAAGTATACTTTTGACTAAAATCTCAAGTTTTTAACTTTTTATAATCAAAAGGTGAGAATCACTGATAATCTCAAGTTAAAAAATATAAATATTAAACACCAAAGTAATCTTCCACTTTTCTCAATTTTTTTTAAAAAATACCAATTAATTAAGAAGTTATATATAACAGGTGTTCTTGCACCCCGTGTAACTTAGCCAAATGCCAGGGAATTGCCCCTGTCCCAGCATCACACTCAGCTGCATGTGTCCTGAAGTCAGTGTGTTAACAGTGTATCTTTGAGATGTTTTCTATGTTTCTTTGTTCTTTTTCCACAACTTTACTGCATTATGTTACTTAGAATCAATATTTTACTGATAGAACTGTAGGACTATTTCCAATCTTAACACTACAGTGTTCATTTGATAAACTTCTACTTACGAGGGCTGTCTGGAAAAAAATCCAGCCATAAATGCCTCTGTGTTTCATATTACATGGCTGGATACTTCCCAGACAGCCCGTGTATGTTGTTGTTTCATTGTGCGGCATTATCAGGGTAAATTCTAGGTGTGGAATTACTAGGCATTTGTCATTGTATACAAATTGCCAAATTGCTATGCATAGTGATTTTAACCTGTTTACTTCCCACTGGCAATGAAGGAAATGTCCTATGTCCCCCATTGTCTCCTGAAATGGCGTTATCAAATATTTGTATTTTTCCAGTGTGTTAATAGAAAAATGACCTGTCAGTATAATTTTTCATTGAATGAGGTTAACCATCTTTTTTTATATATTGGAAACATTTCCTTTTTGGTGAGCTATTTATATTGTTTGTTCATTTTTCTGTCAGGTCCTTGATGTCTATTTCTAGGTACTCTATATTCGGGAGACTAGTAAGTGACCCTTTATCATGGGAGGTGCAGATATTTTCTCCAGGTTTGTCATTTTATAAATATTTTTTATTTTTATTTAGTAAGTTATATCAGTTCCTCTTTCATATGAGGTCTGACAATTAAGTTCGCAAACTCATCCTAGAAAAAGTGCTATAAACCTCATAGCTGAGTATCACTCTAGTTACCTTCGAAGGACTCCCCTTGGGAAGCTATGCACCGATGCCAGTGCCTAGTCCACCCTTCAGAGCAGTTTTGAAACTCTTTTTCATGAATGGCCATCAGAGCTGTCATCAGGTCCTTTGATGTCCTAAATATCATCAAAATGTCTTCCTTTCAATATTTCCTTTATCTTTGGGTAAAGTAAAAAGTCACTGGGGGCCAGATCAGGTGAGTAGGGAGGGTGCTCCAATACAGTTATCTGTGTGCTGGCTAAAATCTCCCTCACAGACAGTGCTGTGTGAGCTGGTGCATTGTTTTGATGCGACAGCCATGAGTTGGCAAAAAGTTTAGGTTGTTTTTGTCTAACTTTTTCACGCAGCCTTATCAAGCACTTCCAAATAGTAAAGTTGGATTGTTCGTCCAGTTGATACAAATTCATCACGAACAATCCCTCTGATATCAAAACATGTTAGCAACATCATTTTGACTCTTGATTTGGACTGACAGAACATTTTTGGTCATGGAGAATTGGCTGACTTCCATTGTGCACTTTGACACTTTGTTTCAGGGTCGTATTGGTACATCCATCTTTCATCACCAGTGATAACACGACTCAAAACATCGTCTTGCCTCTCCAAAGGGTCTTGGCAAACTTCAACTCTCCTTTGCTTTTGTTCATCGATGAGCTCCTTCGGGACCATTTTTGTCCACACCTTTCTCATGCCAAGGTTTTTGGTTAAGATTTTTCTGTTTTTCTTTATTTTTTATTTATTTTTTTTAATATGTGGGTAGCTCCCTGGCTGGGAATTGAACCCAGGCCTCAGCCCTGACAGCGCCAAAGCCCAGCCACTACACCACCATGGAACTCCTGTTTCCCTCTCGATGTTTACTTGGTCTGCTATGCTTCTCATAGTCAGCTAACAATTTTGACACACAATTCGACAAATTTTGGCAATGTTTTCATCAATTCTGCTCGTTGCTGGCTGCCCCGACCTCTCTTCATCAGTGATGCTTTCTCTGCTCTCAGAAAAAGGTTTAATCCATTTGTACACTGCCATTTTCTTCATGGCATTATCCCCATAAACTTGGACTAACATGTTCCTGATTTCATTTCCACTCTTGCCAAGTTTAACAAGGAATTTAATGTTTATTCATTGCTCTGATTCAAGATCTGATATTCTCGTGACAGCACACAAAAACACAATAATAATGAATGACACTCAGCAAGACACTGCCACATGTTGACACGACACAGCTGTGAGACGCAGATATACCAAGGTTATGGAACCTTACCGAGTTGTTTGTACAGTGCTGCCAACGTAAGCGCACGGTGGCAGGTTTGTGAACTTAATTGTCAGACCTGGTAGTCTAGCATAGTGAGATCTTTCCCACTTTAAGGTTATGAAGGAAATACAGTGTGTTCTCCTGCCCTTGTGGAAGGTTTGGTGCAGCTGTGCTTTTTTCTAGGTCTATTCTGAGTTGCTGACTGCACAGCCCCATTAGATGGACTAAGTCAGCTATTTAAATGGGGTGGAGGCCATTAGCCAGGAGCTTGTCACCCTCACAGATCTGGGAGGTGAAGGTATGCTGGGGTAGGAGAGAGGCTTGCTGAATGAATTTGGAATTCATTTCAGCAAACTAGGAATGAGTTTTCTAGCAAGCAGCTTTTCGTGGTCAGCCTGAATCTGTGCCAGAGAAGCGTGGAGCCATCTGGTTGGGGTAGGCTGGAACAGCCTTCATCTGCCCCCTGGTCTGTCCACCGAGACTGAAGGAGCAGGAGTCCTGGAGAGCCCCAGGAGACATGAATTTAGCTGTCTTCACCTTGCTGAACCAATTCTGGATGTTAGGGCTCTAAGGCTAGTGTTGGGTGTGTAGGGCTGTCTGCGTGATCAGAGGCAGAGCACACAGTGGTCCCCTTTCTCCTGTGGCTTCCTGTTCTTTGGTTTCTCCCCCAAGTGTCTCGGCTTCTTGGTTCTTCACACGGTTTGGTTTGGAGGCTGGTCTCTGTTTCTCTTCGAGTCTTGCTTTGCTCAACCAGGTGCATCTCTTCTTCCCACTTCGTAGCCCCTAAAGCCCTTCCTGGCACCTTGTTACCAATTGGAGTTGGGTGTAGGCAGGATTCCTGGAACTCAGGCTCTTCAGAGGTTTCTGCTGGGTTTCACCCTTCCTTCCCAGTTGGATCTTGTCATGTAGATATAGGATCAGGCCATGCCATTTCAGGTAGGCCCTGGTGATCTGCAAAGTGTCACCAGATTCTGGAGCAAATACCTTTCTTGGCCACTTGTGACTTCCAGATCAGAGTAGTCAAGAAGCCCAATAGCAGGACACCCACAGAAGACTCTGACTTGGGCTGGGCTGTCTGGCATCTTGTCAGTTCTTCTGAGACGACTTACTTTCCTGTGAGGTGGGTTCTCACCTTACATTCATATGGTCTGAGTTCATTTAAGATTTGCTTGGGGTTTCTGTGCCTTTTTAGATACCAAAGCATGAGCAATTTTTAGGAGGGTTTTGGTCATAAATCTCAATTTTTATAGTCTTGATACTTAGCTAATGAGTTGTGTCCCAGTGACCTAACCTACCTGCAGGGTAAGCGGGCACAGTGAGCACTGATCACAGAGCCCTTCAGGTTATAGGCTTGAGACTGCAGTCCCAAGTGCTAGGCCAGATTTTCTTGCACCCTCGTGCTTTACCCCCAGATTCAGTGTCCTGGCTTTCTTATTTTGCCAGCATGCCAGTGTGGAGAGCACCTCTTCCCTCCAGCCCTCAGCCACCTTCTCAACAGCAGCAACCTCTGCCTCGAGTGCCACATCCTCAGGGCTCAGCTTGCCGAGCAGCATGAACACAGTGAACAGCCTCTGCCTTGGTGGGGTCACTGTGAGCGCTCCCAGCAGCAGTACCAGGGCCACACCCTTGGTGACCTCAGGTGGGTGCCCAGAGGCCTTTTTCACCCACACCCCCACCCCAATCCTTGAAGGTACAGCTTGGCTTCTTAGGGAGGATCCCTGGAGGTGGGCAACCACACACACCAGAAAGTCATAGTCTATCTGCAGCCATACTATTGCTCTCTTGTCCTCTTTGTTTTGCTGACCTCTTGAGGCCTGGCCCTTCCAGCACTGAGAAGGGGATGGGTGAAATTTGTTTTCTGGGTGGGCTCCCCTGGGTAGGATTCCTCACTGTCTTTGTGCTTGTAGTTCCCCAGTCTCTTCTGTCTTCATTCATCCCTGGAGCTACAATGACATCATGACATGGAGGGGCCAGAGTGTTGCTATCATTGGCTCCTTCTGGTCATTTTGTGTGGTTGAATGCCTGTCAGCCAGATCTGGGCAGTTTCTGTGGGCCAAGCAAACTGTTTGTAGAAACTGCTAAAACCCACCTTTGATGTGGCCTGTTGCTCTCCAGGCACTGCCCGGCCTTCCTTCTGTTCTGAGGTGGCAGGTTGTTCTTTATGTTCACGTTTGCTCAGTGTCGTGTGACCTTCAGGAGTGGGTGCGGGGCAATGCTTCTATTCAGGCGTGGAATCCTCTGACATTGAAACAGCCCAGGTGTGGGGCACATGCTCTCTGTCTCCCCACTTCCTAGCATGGCCCTCTATCTAGCTGCTGCCCTTCTCTCTGGCTTCATCTGTGACAGTGAGCTCAATACCCCCTACCTTTTGTAATAGCTAAGGAATCTCACTCTTTGTAGTGGGTACTTCACTGTGTTTGATTTTTGTTTTTACAGGCAAAGCACCCCCCAACCTGCCCCAGGGGGTGCCTCCCCTGCTGCACAACCAGTACCTCGTGGGTCCTGGAGGACTACTCCCTGCCTACCCGGTGAGCGCACGTGGAGTTCCTGGCCAGCCCCGTCTCCCTTGGCCTCAGCCGCTGGCACTTGGCAGGACCTGGTGAGGGGGCTGTGGGTTCCTGCTGCTCAGACCCCTGGTACTTCTCTTCCATTTAGACTCCCATCAAAGCAGGGTGTCTTCTCACAGCAGCTCATCCAGGTCCTCTTTCTTAGTGTATCTTATCCCTGCAGCCTTGTTTCGGGCCCCACATGTGCCTAGGCTTCCCAGGGGATAGTGTGTGGTCCCTAACACCCTTTTTGGTCCTCACACAGATCTATGGCTATGACGAGCTCCAGATGCTGCAGTCACGGCTGCCAGTGGTAAGTGGGAAAGGCAGTGGGTGGGGCGGAGGGTGATTTAAGCTCTTTCCTAGGTCCTTCCTCCCTTGGCCTTGATTTGCCATCCTGCCTGGCTTAAGGGCCTTCCTCGGCACCACTGCTAAGGAAAGTTACTTCCATGTGACCATGCTTGGGCATGTGAGTGTCCTGTGCTCATCCTTGGGGAACTTAAAGACCATTGGGACCTGGGGCCCCTCTAGGCAGTGCCCCTACTAAATGTGGGTCACACTCTTCCCTCAGCCCCGCCCCCCTTTTTTTTTTTTTAAAGAACCATATGACACATTGGTAATACTTGTGATGGCACCATTTCTCTTCTTTGCCCAGCTGAGTGAGAAGCTAGCGCTAATAGATTTGAAGGGCCCTTTTAGGTCTGGCCTGTCATCACTGCAAGAATCCTTGTCTCGAGTTCTCCCTGGTGGCTGCAGCCTCACTCTGAGGCCAAGGTTGCCTCTTTATTGTGATGCTTGCTTTAGGTTGAGGCACTAGGCCTTCCCTGGGATGGTCATGTGAATAGGACTGCAGTGAAGAAGGGTTGCGGAAGGAAGGCATGCTTCCTGCTCTGACAGCCTGCAGGCGACTGCATCACCACTCCCTTCTTGAGCTGGTGTTTCCCAGACTTCTGATAATTGTCAGCAGCCCAGGGCATCTGTCTGTTACATTGTTGGGAAGTAAAAAGCTGTTCTTTTCCCTCCACTGGATATGGTCTTTCCTATTCCATGGGGAACAGGTTTTCTCCCTATTGAGGTATCCCTCTCTTCAGACTCCTCCCCATTGGCGTTGCTACCCCTGCCTCCCACTGCCTGGCCACAGAGAGCTCGGGGAGCTTCAGGCCCCGTGCCTGAAGCCCTTGTTACTCAGGAGAACTCTTTCCCCTCTGCTGAAGTATTTCCAGAGGCAGAGGTTGGTAGCAGGGTGCCCTTCCTCCATGTGCATACCAGAGGTCCATTACACTGCTGCCTGAGGGGCTGCTGGACTGTCCAGCTGTTGCCAACAGCCTGAGATGGCCCAGAAAAGTTGTTGAAGACATGACAGATTTTTACAGTGGTCAACAGAACTTAGGGTCTCTGAGGATGCTTGAGCCTTAGGGCTCTGGGGGCGGCGGGGACTGGCAGTGGCCCTGGTCACCCTGATGCTCATGAAACCTCACAGCCATCTGGCCCAGGAGCCCCAGAGCATCAGGAATAGAATGCAAGAGGTGGTCCTGAGTGAGTCTGCATGTGGGTCCTGGTCAGACCCCCTAGAGTGGCTCTTTGGAACCCCAGCCCTGGGATTCTTCTGCCTCTCATATTCCTTTTATTATTTTGTGCCTTAGAAGAAATTGCCTCTGGGTTTACCTTTTGAGATTCAGTGCTTTCATTTTCTCCGTTAGTCATTTCTCGGCAACTCTGGCACTTTTGTGCCTAGTTCCTACCTTTGGATTTTCTCTTCTGTGAAAGAGCTCTTCCTTCTGGGCTTTCTCTAGGCCTGTTTCCAGTTGTGTTCTTTCTAGCTCTGTGTTTCTCTAGCCCTGCCTCATCCTGGGGCTCTGGGCTAAGGATGCTACATGTTTCCTGGAGATGAGGCTGAAGGAGAGTGTAGGTGCCTTCCCCAGCCAGGATGGCTCCTCTCTGGGTGTGACCAAGCACTGTTGCCCATGAGGAGAGCAGGAAGTCTTTCCCTTGGTTGAGAGGCCAGAGTGCAGGATGTCTGGGACTGCAAAGCCCTGGATGGTGAGTAGGAGTCAGGGCAGGCCCCCCCTTTTACACAGAGCCCACTGTATTTTGCCCTCTTGGTGTCCGCACTTCCCCTGGCTCCTGTGCGGTGTTAGTGTTGCCAGGGCAGGGTGGGTGGTGAGAAGCAAGTTCAGCAACTTACCTGGGGGCCTGCTTGTACTGGTGCCTGCCTGGCATTTCTGCCCCGACACCCCCCCCTCCCCCAATCTGTTAGGCACCTTCTCTTCTGCTGACTCCTTTTCAGGTTTCTATCATCCAGTCAACTCTTGTAGCTGCTTTTTAGAATCCCTCACATAGGAAAAGCCAGTAGAGTTGGTTTGGCATGTGGCATTCATTGGCATTCATCTTCAGTGTAAAATGGACGTGTGAGATTGGGCCTCCAGGAGCGGGCCTTCCAGTCTGCTTATGGAAGATGGAGAGATTGGTCAGTATGTCTGCATGCTGTGTGCTACGTGGCTGCCACATTGTACAGCTCTGACGGGCACCATTTACTTTGAATTCTCTGAATGCCACCCACTGGAAGTGTACATGTGATGTCCCTGCAGTCTAGGATTTCTAGGAGTGGCATCACATGGAGTGCCTGTGCTGCCTGCTGGGCCTGCTCTCTTGGGAGTGGGATGAGGCCAGTCTGCTTATTGAGCCTCTCTGGTCTTTCCTAGGATTATTACGGAATTCCCTTTGCTACACCCACAGCCCTTGCCAGTCGTGATGGGAGCCTCGCTAATAACCCATATTCAGGTTAGTCTGCCCAGGGGAGCGGGGGGTGGCGGGGGAGGTGTGCGCAGCGGACTGGCCTGTAGCTGATCCCAGGCATCTGGAAAAAGAAGCAGAAGAGCTGCGAGAGGTCTGCTGGCTTTCCATTGCTAGGCAGCCAGACCTACTCCTGTTTGCAGGACCCAACCTGGCTTTTTTCTTGGTTGGATAAGGGGCAGTGATTAGAGTCAATGGCTCCTCTTCTCCTAGGTGATGTCACAAAGTTTGGCCGAGGTGACTCTGCATCCCCTGTGCCCCCCACCACACTGGCTCAGGCACAGCAGAGCCAAACCCAGACACATCACACAGCCCAGCAGCCCTTTCTGAATCCTGCGCTACCACCTGGCTACAGCTACACTGGCCTGCCCTACTACACAGGCGTGCCCAGTGCCTTCCAGTATGGGCCCACCATGTTTGTGAGTGTTTGTGTGGATGTTATTCCACCTCTGGGGAGCAGAAGCAGAGAGGGAGGGACATGACCCCACTTAGAGTCTCAGTTGGCCTTCCAAAACATTTTAGGCTGGGGAGGGGGTGGCGAGGTTACTTTCCTACCTGTTTTTAGATTCAGCATGTGTTGTATTAATCAATACAGGTCCCTTGTGATTGTGCCACTTGCTGCCTGAAGCTAAGCCAGTGGGGGCGGTGTGTGTACCTGACCTGCTACCGCCCTGCCTTGTTTCTCCACTAATGTCTCCCTTTCTTGCCCCACCAGGTCCCTCCGGCCTCAGCCAAGCAGCATGGTGTGAACCTCAGCACTCCCGCTGCACCTTTCCAGCAGACCAGTGGTTATGGCCAGCACAGTTACAACACAGGTGAGAGGTGCTCCCAGCATGGAGAGACATGGGTAGGACAGGCTTGCCTGGCTCACACATGCCTCTTGTACCCTGCCATGCTAGGTTATGATGACCTGACCCAGGGGACAGCAACGGGAGACTACAGCAAGGGTGGCTATGGTGGATCATCGCAGGCACAGAACAAATCTGCAGGTTCTGGGCCTGGCAAAGGTAGCGTCTACCCCTCCTTTCTAGGACTGAGGCACTGAGGCCCAGAGTAGTTGTCTCCTGCCAGACACTTTCTCAGGCAAGGCTACCCCAGTGTCCCTGGAGGTGGGAGAGGCTGGAGCTGGGGCCAACTGTTGTGGGGACAATTGCTTTTCCTTCTAGGAGTATCTGTGTCTTCAAGCACCACTGGCCTACCTGATATGACTGGGTCTGTCTACAATAAGACTCAGGTGAAGGAGGAAAAAGGTGGGTGTGTAGGTGGGAGGTGCAATTCAAGCTGGCCCTCACTGTTGTCTCTTTGTCCTGCAGACTTTTGACAAGCAGGGATTTCATGCAGGGACCCCTCCACCATTCAGCCTACCCTCAGCCTTGGGCTCCACTGGGCCTTTGGCTCCTGGAGCAGCCCCTGGTTATGTGCCCCCACCATTCTTGCATATCCTGCCCGCCCACCAGCAGCCTCACTCACAGCTGTTACACCACCACCTTCCGCAGGATGCCCAGGTGAGCCCGGTGATGGAGGCAGCCACCTTGCCCTGTGTTGGGGGTTCTGCTCCAACCTTGACAGCCTTCTTTCCTTCTCAGAGTGGCTCGGGTCAGCGCAGCCAGCCCACCTCCCTGCAGCCCAAGTCGCAAGCCTCCAAATCTGCCTACGGCAACTCTCCATACTGGACTAACTGAACACTGAAGAGGGGTGGGATGGGGTGGGGCTTACCCTGGGCAGAAGAGAATACATGGAGCCCAGTTCTCGGAGCCTTGTGCCCTTTCCTAGAATTCCTGAGACGTGTAACTGTCAGCAGAGCCTCTGTGGGGAGCCTGCCTCCCAGACTTACTATTATTGTATGTAATGTATTTATGTATGTATTTGTAAATGTGACAGAAGTCTTAAGAGGGGGGGGTGCTGCAGCTGCTACTCTTATGTCTGCCCCCCCCCCCCCCCCAGCCTCTTCTTGCTGTAGCAAAATAAGCCGCCTTCTGCCTTCAGGCCTTCCACATAGCCCCTTTGGCCTGCAGGCTGCTAGGGGCCTGTCTGGAAGGGCTGATTTAAGGCAGTTAGGTCATGGGGTCAGGTACCAGTGAAGAATCACGACTGATCTCACACCCTTGTAAACCGTATTTCAGTTTTCTTCTCCATGTAATTACTTTATCCCTCCCTTTTTGAGAAACTGGTCTTTTTGTCATTTGTCATGTTCCTTTTCTGCCAAATCTTAATCTGGGAATAGCAGAGATATGCCCCCTGCTTAACATAAAAGTGGCACCTGTTTGTCTTCATAGAGCAGGGGCATTTGCTTCTGGGTCTGGTCTTATCCCCAGAGTCTTGCCTTCCTCTGGCTGACCATTTTAATAATCTGAATTTGTGCTCAGAGGTGTTCAGCCAGTTAGCTCCCCTTTTAAAAATCAAAGATATACTCAGAGCACGTCTCCATGCAAAGGCTCCATTATTCCAATTATCCTGAACCAGGTGGGCGACTGCTTCAAGGGTTTTCTCTTTTGCCCAAACACCACCTAATAAACTTCTGAGAGCATGCATAGTCTCTGTGTGGTCTAAGGGGTGGCTCAGGGCAGAGGCTGTCTTCACTAGGGTTCCAGGGACTCTTGGACTTCACAGGGCTGAAGTAGAGCTCATGGAGTCATTCTTTCCGATAACAGGTTGTGAGAGTTTTAATTGGTAATTCTTTTCTTTGCTAGGCTCTTCTTTTGCTTTGGCCCCAATCAGCATCCATGGAGCTAAAAGGTAGATGATGTGGCTGGAAAGATAGTACTCTTCTGACAGGGCACAATGTTTATCAGTTAACTTTGCTTTTCTTACACCTCTGTAATAGACTTATGGGATAGGCAGTCTCTTACAGGGCCTGGTCAACAGGAATGCCAGGACAGGGTAATATCTTTTCCAAAGGAGCAAAGGTAAGAACCGCAAACATGGTTCTAGGCTTGTGAGAGTTTGAACAGTTAAACCTTTGCTCTTCATCAACCAAACACAATCTTAATTGACGGTCAAGGGCTATGGTGGAACAGATGACTAGTAAGGCAGGGTAATATGAAGTAGGTAAGTGGGTCCTGAGCTAAATAACTGCTCCAGAAAGTCCCATGTAACCACTCACCTGGGCTCAGGATTCTGATTTCCCCTAAGCTAGTCCAGTGCTGCCTCCTGGGCCACCAGTTACAGATGTGCCAGGGACATGAACTGTTCTCGTGTGCCTGGGAGGAGGCAGGTCTCCCCACTTCTCTGTAGCACAACTGTGCTCCAACCTGGCAGGCAGCTCAGGCCTAGAAGTGTTGCCTAAAGGCATCATAACCTCTCATTTCAGTCCTAAATAACCCCTGCAGACTGGGCTAAATAAGCAAATATATTGCTTCAAGTATTAGTCAAATAAGTGTGCCAGAACCAGCTCAGACTTGCAGTCCTTAACCTGGTTTCACTTCTAAATCAATGGTCATTTCATCAGATGGGACATGTGCTGCTGTTAACCCACAGCTTGGGATCCTGACCAGAAATAATGTTGAGTGCCTGCAACTTAAAACTAGATGAGAACTTTTATTTTAGTAAAATACGAGATCTCTTGCCTGATCTCTGCTTTAAGAAGTTTGGAAGATAAGTGACAAAGCAAATGCCCTCCTAGGGAGGGCAGTGGAGCCACCCCATCCATCCCTTCCACTGACCTAATTGTACTGGGAGATTGTGCCTATTTCAGAATTAAGGTTAACAAATGTGGCTGTATCTTTAATAACCTTTCTCAAAAGATAACAAGAATTGGGGATGTTTATTCTGCAAGGTGAGCTAAGGCAGAATGCTATAAAAGGCAGGTCAGCAAGATTTGTTTTTTGTTTTAATTTTTCAGTTGAGTTCTGAGCATAACCTGCAAGGGAACAGTGGAAATACTGACACCACCTTTTAGTTTTAACACAAGAAACAAAAAGAAGAGGGTCATCTCATGGGGAAGTAGCAATACAGGTATATTTTATTTCACATTTTATTAGTAGACAGATGGGCGGAAAAAGACAAAATAAACCACTAATGGGGAAAATTCAACACAAAACGCATCAGATAATCTTTTCTCATAAATTAAACTGAAAAAACATCTACAATTTCACCTAAGAAAACTATTAAAGTCAGGTATGTCCTGCTGGTTTCAGAATATTTGAAAATTGCATCTGAATCTTTTTGTAAATGTAAACCTTTTTTTTATCGGGATGGGATGGTTGGAGAGTTAATTTTCAGTGGAGAACTACACATTTTCCCCTTCAATCTCATATATGTCCCCAAAATAGGAAAACCAGCAAATAATTACCAAGAGGAAAGAAGGGACTACCAAAAAAGTGTGGCTACTAGAAAAGAACTCTGGAATGATATGAAATAGAGGGGGGAAGACTTTGAGAAGCAACAACGGAATCATGATATACTTTCCCTGCCCAGCCTCAAAAAACACAGACCTGAAGAAGAGCACCCAGAGAGGCCTCCTAGAATCATAAGGAATCTAAAAATACAGGGTTTTGAGTTCATGTTACACCAAATGATCAGCACAATTGTAGTCTCAAGGTTCTGACTTGAGCCTGAAACCTCCACCCCTAAAAAGAAAAGTGTTAACGTGCTCAACTTTTCTTTTGCCACAGGGTGTGTCGTTCTCAGGACAGAGCTCTGGAACCAGGGTCTGGGTTTTACAAGTCACTGCGAGCTATCAGAATGTCTACCTGTTGGCAAATCAGCACACCCCAGTCTTTTCTGAAACTGATTGTACTCTTTATCAGAGACAAACCCAGCCCTGAATAGTAACACCCCAAAGGGCTGAGAGGTACGACCACCTGGCTCTCTTGGCTCCCTGAGTCAATGTGCAACAGAGGCCAACAGGGCCTAATTGGACAGGGCTGAGCAGCATAGCACCTCCCACAACGCCAAGGTGCCTGGCTGGCCTGCCCTGCCCTGGGAGAGAAATGCATTAGCACTAAGGGAAAAGAAATCTTAATTTTAGGGCTCCAATAGAGTAAGACCAAGCTATTGGCTGTAAACATGTGTATGTGGGGGTGGGGGTGGGGGATATAGGTGGTCAGGGTATTATGAGAGACTTTGGGCTCCAGAAGATTTGCAGGTTATTTGGAAGCAATACTTAAGAAGCATGGGGAGTAAAAAGCTAGTTCCAACATCCTTCTGTGAGAGTTTGCAGTGTTTTGTCATCAAGAGCTGTTCTGTTCTCTGAATCTGACTGGAGTCACTAGATTCAGGGGTGCAAGTAACCCTGGCCCCATGGGTATTGGACAGAATCTGGGATCAGGCTCAAAACCATCCCCCATATGAACCTTAGTATGTCAAATGTTCTCAACACTAGAACAAACTTTAGAGGCCAGAGAGGGTTGCTGGGAATTAGCAAATGTTTGTAGAGTTTGAAGAGTGAATGAAAACCCTGAGATCAGAAAGGAAGGAGGAGCTAAAAAGTAAGCATCACCTATTCTATCCTAGGATCCATCTTACCCTGTTCCTCATCAACCCTTTTGTTCTTTCTGAGCTAATACCTCAAGAAAAGGAGTTGACACTAGTGGGCAGAGTTCTGAAGTAGGATTGCAATCAGTGTTTGTTATTTTCCTTCCAAAACCTGTGATTTTACATTATAACAATTTTCCCCACTGAAAGAACACTGCCCTCCTATGAACTGGCCCGCTCCCACAAGAAACAAATCACTGTCAAGTTCTGAAGTCCCTGGTTGGTGAAGGCTGATGGATCTCAGTATTGAATGAAGTAACACATGATTTGAGACCCGGGAAATCAAAGCTGCAGCAATTGCACGACAGGAAGATCTAGTGTCGCCCAGACACTGCCTGCAGCCAGCTCCCTTGGCCCTGCCAGAAGAGTCAACAAAGCCCAGGACAAGCTCCATGAACAGCTTTTGCTTGCACTCCACAGCCGGAGTGCATTAAAAGGAGAGAAAAGTACAGGTCCCGTCCGCTGAGGAAAGGTAACCGGTCACTCATGTCTCATGTACTCGTATATCCACAGTTACCACTAGCTCGATAAAACCCAAAATCTTAGCACATGCAGCTAGTATTAATACTGAATAATTAAAACTGGCTACTTAAAAAAAAAAAATCCTCGTGGTGAAAGTGTATCTTTGAAGGAAAGATTTTGTTAAATAATAAAACAGATGTTTTCTCTCCCGACAGTGGTCACCAGTAGTTCTGACTTCCCACTCCCCAGCAGCATCAACCACAGTTGGCATAGTGATTCTTAACTTTGTTGCCGTCACTACGATTCCACACACACTAATCCCCACTCTTCCCCACCACCACCCCTGCCCCAGCTCCCTGGGGAGCCGGGGGGCGGGGGGGGGGGCAGGGAGAACAACTCTGCCTTTAAAATAAATAGCAATCAAGTGCTCAGGTCTATGTAAAGTATGAATATTTATTTCAGGCTTTAGATCCCAATCGATTTCAAAAAACAAAATCTGATTTCTCTCCTCAGAGTAGCTGAGGCCTCTGTGTTAGGATGATTTCCTGAAGGCTGAAGGGGCTCTGTGCCCTTAGGAACACATTTCATCAGGCTTAGCACAAAGTCCCTGACGCCCACTGTATCCCAGACTGACTTAAGAACAGGAAAGAAACAAAATTCACCACCATGGGGCTGAACAAATACACACACACTAATGTAAATGGAGCAGCTAAACCTTGGCAATTTTTTTAAAAAGTTTGTTTTGTGGGATTTTTATGTGGTTTTTTTTTTTTCCCATTTTCTTTTGCTACCCAGCAGATGCAGCACTTGTGAACTCCCAATGGGTTCTCAGCTTTAAACACATTTAAACGTCTTGATGAAAGACTAATTCTTCAAGAATCTAAAAATAGATCAAACGTGTTTTGCTGTGAACACTTTGTAGAGATAAAGTGAGGCAGGGGTTTGGGTTTAAAGAAAAAACAAATCAATACAGTGATGGAAGGGTAAAGAATGCAAGAATTCGGACATTCTGTGGAGGATTACCTTCTCTCCATTAAGAGGTCCATAAAAAGGAGCAAACTGAGATCCATAAGGGGAGTCAGCAGGAGCCATGTTTTCCCCACCCCGTGTGATAGGTTTTTGCTGAGGGGCCACTGCTAGGTCCCCACTTGCTCCCCTCCCTGTGGCCTGAGACGGCAGGGCAGTACAGGGGCATCGAAGGAGCACGTCACGACTCCTCATTCCCAGAATCATCATCATCATAACAGTCGGCATCTTCCTCCTCCTCATCTTCGTCATCAATGTCGTCGTCGTACAAGTCGTCATAAAGCAAATCTGAGCTGTTGTCATTGGAAGGCACTTTAGTTTTGATGCAGTATTCCGCTAGGGTTGTGGGGACTTTCACTCCATCCTTTTCTGCTTCGGCTTTAGTGGCTGAAACCTGTTTCCTAAAGGGAGGATAGTTTATGTAAGTCTCTATCTTGAAGATGGATTTATAATTGACCTTTGTAAATAATCAAGATTCCTATCACTCAGGTTTCTGAATTTTATTTAGTACCTGCCTGAAAGCACCTGACAGCTTCTACTACACCAAAGGCTCTCAGCCTATCAGGTACTATTCTCAAGGACACTTAATAATGACCTCAGATTTTTTTTCCCCACCTAGTTGTCTCACTTCAATGTTTTTTAAGACCTGATGCCTCTCAATTTCCCATTACCTTCCAAATTGGAATACACATTCAAGCAATAAAACTACCTACATTCCATGCTGTTATACACCTGTGTCTCAGCAAACACGTTTCTTTCCCAGAAGAGGCTTTTTCCTTCCTTTTCTTACCTGAAAAGATTATGAGGCATTATATCTCCTAGGAACACCATAGCATCATCTGTATATTCCTTCCACTGTATCTTGTACTTAGCATATCACATGGTCATCTATTTGTTTGCAAGTGCTTGCTAAATAAAGTGTGCACTCTGCAGGGAGAACGACAGTACAGATAGCAGAGTACCTGACACAAACTTGGTGAATAAATGTTGAAAAAAGAATGACATAAAGAAACCCTTAAATTAAGAAATACAGAGAATAAAGTACCTTGGGAATATTCATGCATTCTTCACTTACTAAATCCTACCTTTCCTTGAACATCAGGTTCCGATCCTGTTTCATCTTTCAATCCTCAACCCACTCCCGATCCTCTAAATGTCTATAGGTTCTTACTATTTATACTATTTATCTTCACTCTTTGGTGTACACCAGTCACCTAGGTGGCTGATAAAAACAAAATAAAGGGGTTCCCTGGTGGTGCAGTGGCTAGGCTTCGGCACTCTCAACGCCGTGGCCTGGGTTCGATTCCCAGCCAGGGAACTCCAAAACAAAACAAAATATAAATGTTCAGATTCTACCCTTGTAATCTCATGGAATGGGTATGGATTAGGGAGAGGTGGTCTAAAGGTTTTCCCAGTGGGCAGGAAACTGACAATTGTTGATCTGTTAATCTGTGATTCAGCCATCAGATGGCATACATTTCTCTGCATGCCATGTGGTATCATCTTCCTGTCACTCAGACCTGAACTTAAATACCACGTTACAGGATGGCTGTTCTGACAACCCAATTTAAAGTAGCCACCTCATCACTCCTTCACATTATCCTACTTACCACTAATGCTTTTTTTCTTCTGATGATCTTTCTCATTTGTACCATATTAACTAGATTTATAGAGAGAAACATTATTTGTATAAATGCTAGTGCTTACTACACTCCAGTCCATGGAATGTGCTACAACAGTCGTCGTGACTCTATTGTAAGGATATAAAAATGCAATTGTAAGAAGTGGATTTATTGCAATCTATGTACTATTACGAAAATGTTATGTATATCCCTACTGAGGATATGACTGAGAACTTTGCCTTCTACATTTTTTTCCCTTTTACACAGATGGAAAAACTAAAGACCCAAAAAAGTTGACTGATACAAGGTCATATGAAATATGGTAAAGCTAGGAGTAGATTTCACATCTCCTGATTCCTATTCTAGGGTTCTGTTAAACCATATACTTGCTAAAGTGGCTGATAATAAAGACACCCAGAGGATACTGGCTGCTATGATTAAAAGAGTTAATAAACATCAGATAACTGGAATACCTGGTATACCTTGGTTGCCTGCTACACTTAGTGGGTATGTTCAAAGTCCACAGTATAATCATCCCTAAAATGTTTAGGAGGGAGCTTGCAAACTTGACTGGCTCAGAACCTAAAAGTTCTGGTTCCCAGGAAATAAGATCAGCTGTGGTACCGTCTTATAGTACGTGCTCTCTCAAAAGCCAAACTCACTAGGCTCAAGCACAAATCTCTTCCCAGACAATAAATCTACTTAAGAGAAATGGAGTAGACATGGAAGTTCAATTTAAATCCCTACCCTGGTTCTAGGATATTACTTTTGTTCTAAGTACAGAGACCTGAAGTAATCAAAGGGGGGACAAAACAAAGCACCTTACCTAATGATTTCAGCATATTCTTTGTCTTTTCCTTTACTGTCCCTCCATTTCCTGAACATTACTGAAGCATCCACATTGGCTGGGGAGAAGGTGTTGGGCTCATTAAGCAATGAGATTACACTTAACAGGATGGTCCTAGAAACAGGAAAAATGTGTCAGCTACTCAGATTCTCAGTATTATTTTAAATTTGAGACTACAATATTTTAGACCTTAGGGAAGTGGAAGTAGAGAATCATAAAATTTTGTTTTCAGTACTCAGCAAACTGGGAAGCAAAAACAGGAAATACGTGATTCCAGCATGGGGTCTTGCAGGGCATAAAATTATAGAAGGCACTGTCTTAACTGACTACATGTTCCAATCTGCAAAATGTGGAGGTATGGAAGCTTGTCAAATACCATTTCAAAAACTACAAGTGCAACAGGAAGAAGAAAAAGCAATTTTATTTAACTTCAAGGCAATCTTTTTGTGAGAGAGGATGTACTCTATACATCCAATTCTAATTGTGGCTGCTTAGATCTTCAAAACAGTATTACATACAAATGTATTTCTTTTCCATACTTTTTAAGGGAAGACAGAGTTAAGTAAGCAGAAAAATAGAGGAAAAAACTAGTCTCTGAATCTTTATTCAAATTTTTTTTTTACAAAGCACCTACTACATGTCAGAAGCACAAAGTGAGACACTGGAATGTACAAGAAGTTAGATGTCATCCCTGATCTCCCAGGACTTGTAAGTCTCCTGAGAGATGTAGACAGGCAATTTTCATACACAGATAAAAACTAAACACCTTGATCACAGGGAATAAAGTTTCTGTTAGATAAAATTACTGAAAGAGCACAACAGCCTCCAAAAATATTCCCACGCTGCCCCCCCCCACCCAAAAAAAGATAAAGAGAAAAATGGGAGGAAAAATTAAATCAGGTTATAGATTGTGTTGTTGCAAAATAGCCTTTTGCTCCTGGCCCCAAACAAAATAATAAAGGGAGAGCACCCAATTAGATGTTTTGATTTGATGAAAGGTCTTCCTAAAAAGGGTAAGGAATTTCTGGTATGTCATTACACAAAATTAGGACAAAGGCACTTTTAAAGAGAACTTTACCGTGTAGTTAAAATCCTTTTCTCTCCCTCTCTTACATACATGCTACACGCACACCCCTACACCTTTCTGTTAGGTTAAGAATAACTCCTTTTACCTCCTGCCAAGAGCCTTCTAGATTTCTTCAAAAATTACATGAAAAAGATTAAAAAAACCTCATCACTCCAATAATGGGAAATGGACTGATATAATATCCTAGAAGCAAAAGAAAATGGGGGTAAAAAATTCCATGAGGGTTGCTTCAGAAGAAAACAGAAAATTTGTTAGAAAGATAAGCAAGCTAAGGACAAAGTGTGGTTATAAAGAGAAAAAACAATAGCTTTAGGTTTAGGTCAGCACTATATGCTTCCAATTTTCTGTGGTGATAGAAATGTATAATCTATGGTAACTAGTAGCCACCACATGTGGCCATTGAGCACTTCGAAAGGTAGCACTGAGAATATGGAAAGCCTAAATAAAGCTGGTAGCCATCTTTGTCACCAAGTGAAGGTGCTCAAAGTGGTTACCATTAACATCCAGACACTTCTGATTACTGTGAACTACTGCTTGAGCAACACTGACCAAAGTGTTCACTTGTATTGCTGCGCATGCCATTTCAATTTCTTCCCGAAGTACCACCAGTATAGCTGGTCTTCCATGGTAAGACACATCCTTTAAAGTACCCCACCAGGTAGAAGTCAAGGGGTGTTAAGCCAGGACAACATGGGGAAAACTCAAACAACGTTCTCGAATTTCAAATACCATTTTTCAAAATGATCTCGTGTTCTTCCAATGATAATCATGCTTCTGTTATTTTTTTTTTTTTGTCCTGCCTATCCCATGAAGACACAAAAATTCATTTGATTAAAGTCATTTTTTTCAGCGAAGGTCATACTACACATTGCTACCATATTCAATTTGACTTTGGAAAGTAATACATAGATAACAGCTCTTAAAATGTGTATATATTTTTTCAGCACCCCCATCAATAAGAAGGTCATGCCCTTTGTTACCCATCATGTCACCACCACAAGTAAAATGTTAGTAGGGAGGGCAGAAAACTGGTCCTAGCACACACAACAAAATAAGACCTGGCTTATGGATCTGTCTGGAAACTAAGCAGGAAAAGTTTGGAATTTTGCAGAGTTAAAGATTGGCATTTTTCCTCCAGAGTGTACACATACCCTCCAAGTCGCATGTGAGATAAAAAAGGTTCATTCTTAAAAACCTAAATTTGTTTGACTCTTAAAACATTCACATTCACACATATAGATGCAGAGAGGGAGATGCTGATTAACCGAGATTCTTAATTCTTAGGTTTTACAGGCCTAGCATAATTTGATGGAAATTGATAATATGGAGAAGCAAAGCCCAGTGCTTACCCTTCTAGGTGACCTAGGTTTTTCTGTTTGTTGTTTGTTTGTTAAATTTATTGGGGTGACATTGATTAGCAAAAATTACACAGGTTCCAGGTGTATAATTCTACAGTCCATCGTCTATGTGTTGCATTGTGTGTTCATCACCCAGAGTCAGTTCTCTTTCCATCACCATGTATTTGACTCCCACCCCCTCCCCCTTACCCTCAGGTAACCACTAAACTATTGACTGTGTCCATGAGTTTTTGTTTCTTTGTTACTTTCAGTTTTATATTCCATATATAAGTGGCATCATATGGTTCTTGATTTTTTTCTGTCTGGTTTATTTCGCTGAGCCTGATGATCTCAAGGTCCATCCATTTTATGGCAAATGGCAGTATTTCATCTTTACTTATAGCTGAGTAATATTCCATTGTGTGTATGCACAACTGCTTTATCCAGTCATCTATCACAGAGCACTTTGGTTGTTTCCATAATTTGACCACCATGAACAGCACTGTGATGAACACTGGGGTACATAAGTCTTTGCAGACTTAAGGTTTTCAAATTTTGGGGGTAGATAGACCTGTGTCTTTTTAATCTCTCATTTATACTATTTCACATAGATGGGCCAATAACACCAAACGATGGCCCAGTTAAAACCTAGTCTTCATTACATGTTTTCAAAATGGGAGAAGAATTTAAAGAGGTCATTGTGGCAAAGAAGTCTGTTTATAACTGGGAAAATGTGGTAGCTGAATGGGTCTCACATTACAAATAGCTTTTGTTTATGCTGGTAAAGCAACTAACAAATATAATATTTATTGCTGTGCAGTCCTTGGAGCTGCTGGTTACTGGTAGGAATGAAGGTCTCAGATTAAAATACAGAAAAACACAATCAGACCATTTTAGTTTACAAAGGAAATTTTAAAAATAAATGTCAAGTGTGATGGGATCTCTCTTATATGCAACTGTTTGGGAGCAAATAAAAATCATCCTGGCTGAGAATGGGATTGTAAACCCTAGGAAAAACAGGGCTACAGCCATTTTCCCTGACCTTGACTACTTTGCCATCCAATGCTTGGGGCATTTCTTAGGTTCCTTGCTTTTTCAGTGGGTTGTAGATAAGACAAGAAAATATCCTATTCTAATCCAGAAAGCAACCTTTCTACGTGAAGAAATGTCCTTAAGTGAATCCATAAATCTAGTCCATGCTTTATCTTACAGTGGCAAAGAAAACACTATGTATCCATCCTTCAAAGAAAAGCAAATCGCCACCAAGACCACTTTTCCTATCCAAGAGCCTGCAACAAATATAGCAGGTAGTTCTGGTGATGTTGCCTGAGAGAAAGTCGTCATGAACTCTACTGCAGAGTCTGAGAGACGCCCCCCCCCCCAAAAAAAAAAAGTTCCCACTTGGTTCTAGACAGAACATGGATTAAGGGATGTTATGTTTCTTCCACCAGCAAGAAGAGGGATAGTGTTGTGGACTCCTAATCACAGACATGTGGCAACACCAGGGGTCCCTACCCTCTCACTCTAGTCTTTGCTAATGCCTATTCCATAAAACTTCACAATTCCATAAAGGACTCTCATACCATTTAACTTAATCCCAGGCATATGAATACAAAACTGTGGGTCTCTTCTGCAAGAAAGTATGCTGGCTTCCTTTAACAGGAGGCAAACTATGGAGTCTTTAGTAGACCTCTAGTTGGCTGATGTTCTGGATGCCTACACTTTTCCATTGCTTCACCTGTGGCCATTTCTTACTACTCACTAGCTCTTGTGATATAAATTAACTTAGGCTCTTAAAGGTAACTGAAATGGCCTTACTCTTCTTCAGGTTACAAAAACCTTCCATGAACAATTTTATTTTCTAAATTATGTTCACTGAAGTGCTGAATTAAAGACGAGTGCAGGTGGTCATGGAGAAAGCCAAACACATGTGATCATGGAACCACTTTTAGATAACCCTGTCATGCAACAATTAAGACCCTACAACAGAATGAGCTGGATCTTATGCCACCTTCACTGCTGTCTTGCTGCAGCCACCCATAAACTGGATATGGAGCTCAGAGCCCTCAGCCTAACAACCATTGATTCTAGAGAATTTAGCAGCAAAGGAATATCAAGGAAAATACCTGGCACCTCAAATCTTGCCTCTTGATATTTCAGTGCCATAAATGACCTGTGAGAAATATGACAATTTACAAGTCCAAGAACCCCCTTGCCTCTCAACAACACAGAAACAAAGAAGTATTCCTCCATATCCGCTCTAGGTATTGCTTTCCTGACTTTTCAGAGTTCACGGCACCACTAGGTGTTCCAGACAGATGAAATTCAACAAGGCATACAAAACACTTTTATGTCTTCCTAGAAATTCACAAACACCAAAACCCTCCATTCACTCTCCCAATGCCAAGATACACACATTGAAAAAACCATCCAATTATTACATGGAGCTAAGAGAAAAGTCTGAGAAAGTAACAAATAATTTCCAATGCAAATGCCTTTTAGAACTGTGTACGAATACCAAAGGGGCAATCTGCAGATAGTTCTCGTTGTGAAGCATGTAAACAAAAAAGCATAAAAGTAGGCAAGGCAGTCCCTAAGGTGGAGTCCAGGGAATGCTGCTAAACTGGGGCCCAGAGTTACTTGTTGTGTCAGAGGTACTCGTAGATGGGCAGATTAGTATGAAAGGAGTTCCCTGCCTGAAAAGGACTGGATTAAATGAGAACAAGACAATCTTAAAAAATGTTCATAATACTTATAGCTAAGACAAGGCAAATAATACAGTCTGTGTATTTAGGTAGAAGACAAAAGAAAGTGGTTCAAATAACCAGCTACAATTGTGTGATGTAAAGGACATGAGGGATGAAAAAGTAACTTTGTGACAATCATAAAAGATCCTATGTAAAGCAGTGATTGGTCTTAAAAACCACTCCAGAAAAGGAACTTATAGATCTGGAAATATATGATTTAAGTGACACAGAATTCAAGGCTGCATGCAGTTCTTTTGTTTTGTTTTTTATTGGGGGAGGTGGGTGGAGTTCCCTGGCTGGGAATCGAACCCAGGCCACAGGGTTGGGAGTGCCGAAGCCTAGCCACTACACCACCAGGGAACCCCCCCTTGCATGCAGTTCTTTAGATACTCAGCTGAAAGAATGTTGGCAAACTACCCAGACACAGATAAACGATCTCGGAAAAGAAATCTGTGAAGAATAGGAACATTTTAACAAAGAAATTAAAAATATAAAAAAGAATCAAATAGAAATTCAAGAGATAAGCATGCAATAAAAGAACTGAGAAATAAACTAATGACCACAGGAAACAGGGCCAACCAGATGGAGGAAAGAATTAGAGATATCAAAGATTGGAACAAGGAAACAACACAGAAAGAAGATAGGTACTTCAGAGTCAGAAGACCTGAAAGAACTCTACAGGATTCTGACTTCACTAGAAAGAACATTAGAATAACAGGAATAGCAGAATTCTGTTATACAGAGAGCTTACTCAAACAAATACTGCAACAGGAACTCTCCAAACCTATGGAAAGATCTGGAACCCTAAATTCAAGAAGAAAATAGGAGCCCTAGCTATCTGGACCCCAGCAGATCTTCTCCAAGTACATTATACTGAAGATGTAAAAAAAATCAAAGACAGGATTCTTAAGGCACCGGGGGGCGGGGGGGGGGGGGGGGGGGGGGTTGACTATAACCTTTAAAGAAAAGGCCATCAGGCTATTACCAGACTACTCAGCAGAAACTCTACAAGTCAGGAAGGAGCAGAATGAAATATCCAAATAAAAGAGAAACTTACAGCCAAGAATAATTTATCCAGCAAAATTATCCTTTAGATATGAAGGAGAAACAAAGACCTTTTCAGACATACAGAAGCTGAGGGAATTGTCCAGCACAAGGCTGGCATTTCATGAAAATACTGAAGGAGGCTATTTGACCTGAAACAAAAAATCAAAATAAATGGGCAAGAGTTGAGACGACAAACAAGAAATAAAAAAGGGAGGAAGTAATGGCTATAGGAAATCCTCATATATCAATCATTACTCTAAATGGAAATGGACTAAAGTCACCAATAAATAGGCACAGAGTAGCAGATTGGATTAAAAACTGAAACCCATCCATATGCTGTCTCCAAGAGTCACACTTCAGCTATAAGGACAAACACAGACTCACAGTGAAAGGATGAAAATACTCCAAGCAAATGGCATCCAGAAGAAAGCAGGAGCTACCATACTGATATCTCATGAAAACAGATTTAAGGATAGGTTAACAAGAGATAAAGATGGTCATTTCATAGTGATAAAAGGGACAATACAACAAGAAAACATGACACTCAATATATAGGCTCCCAATCAGGAAGCACCGAAATTTACAAAGCAACTAATAACAGATTTGAAAGGAGAAACAAACACAATTATAGTAGGGGACCTAAACACCCCCTTAACAACCATGGACAGATATTCCAAACAGAAAACAAATAAGGACATATCAGCTTTAAATGATACATTACAGCAATTGGACATAATTGATATTTACAAGACACTTCATCCGACAACATAGGACTAAACATTCTTTTCTAGTACACATTCTCAAGGGTAGACCATATGCTGAGACACAGAACTAGTCTCAGCAAATTCAAGAAGACCGGAATCATACTGAGTGTATTCTCAGACCACAGAGCTTTGAAATTGGATATCAACTGCAAAAATAAAGCAGAAAAAGTCACATATACATGGAGATTAAACAACATGTTATTTAAAAAATGACTGGATAAAAAAAGAAATATAAGAAGAGATTTAAAAATACATAGAAACTAATGACAAAATACAACATTAAAATTATTGGGATGCAGCAAAAGCAGTAATAAGAGGGAAATTTGTATCATTATAGGCCTATTTTAACAAACAAGAAAAGTCTCAAGTAAACATCCTAACATCCCATCTTAAAGAACTAGAAAAAGAAGAACAGAAAAGAAAGTCAGAAGGATAGAAATAATAAAAATTAGAGCAGAGCTAAATGAAATTGAGAACAAAAAGACAAAAATTAATGCAACAAAGAGCTAGTTCTTTGAAAGAAAAAAATCAATAAAATTGACAAACCTCTGGCCAGACTAACCAAAGAATGAAAAGAAAGGGGGTAACATTAGGTGGTGAACTTATTATGCATCAAGTTGACAATGCACTGTGGAATTGTATGCCTGAAACCTATGTAATCCTTGCTAACAGATGTCACCCCAATAAGTCTAACAATAAAAATGAATTAAAAAAAAAAAAAAAAGAAAAGAAAAGAAAGGACACAACCAAAATTAGAAATGAAAGGGAAGAAAGTACAACTGATACCACAGAAATACAAAGGATTGTAAGAAAATACTATGAAAGGCTTTATGCTGCCAAACTTAACAACCTAGAAGAAATGGACAAGTTTCTAGAAACATACAGTCTACCTAGAGTGAAACAAGAACTGGATAATCTAAATAGACCAATCAATAGTAAAGAAATTGAAACAATCATCTAAAACTTCCCTAAAGGCAAAAAAGCCCCAGGTCAGACAGTCTCACCAACAAGCTTTATCAAGCATTCATAGAAGAATTAACGCCTATCCTCCTCAGACTCTTCCAAAAAACTGAAGATGAGGCAATACTTTCCAACTCATACTACAAAGCCAACATTACCCTAATACCAAAGCCTGGTATTAGGATAACTCAAAAAAAGAAAACTATAGACCAGTATCTCTGATGAACACAGATGCAAAAATCCTGATCAAAATATTAGTAAATAGAATATAGAATACAACAATGAATCAAAAAGATTATACACTACAATCAGGTGGGATTCATCCCAGGGGCACAAGGATGGTTCAATATATGCAAATCAATCAATGTGATATACCACATAAACAAAAGATTAAAACCATATGATCATATCAACTGATGCAGGAAAAGCATTTCACAAGACACACATTAATTTAGATGATCAAAACAGTGAATAAAATGGGTATAGAAGGAAAGTACCTCAACATAATAAAGGTGAATATACAAACATGAAACTTCAAAGAAATGACAGAATCATACCCATTGTGATTGCAACAAAAAGAATAAAATACCTGAGAATTATCTTAACAAAGAATGTGATGGACACTGAAAACTATAAGACACTATTTAAAAGAAATTGAAGAGGATACAGAGAAATAAAATGGAAAGATATTCAGTGTTCATGGATCAGAAGTCTCAACATTGTTAAAATGGCCATATTACCCAAAGCAATATATATATTTAATGTGATTCCCATTAAAATCCCAGTAATATTCTTTTACAAAATGGATAAAAAAAATTATCAGGTGCGTATGGAACCACAAAATGCCTCAAACAGCCAAAGAAATCCTGCATAAAAAGAATAAGACTGGAGGTATCACGCTCACCGATTTCAATTTATACTACCAAGTATCAATAATTAAAACAGCTTGGTATTGGCAGGAAAATAGGCACACCGACTAATGGAATAGAACTGAAAACACAGAAATAAATCCACAAATACATGGACAAATAATTTTTAATAAAGGAGTGAAAAATACACAATCGGGAAAAGAAAGCCTCTCCAGTAAATGGTGCTGGGAAAACTGGAAAACAATAAGCAAAAGAATGAATCTGAACTGCAAATTGTCACCATATACTAAAATTAATTCAAAATGGATGAAAGACCTCCACATAATACCTGTAACAATAAACTGTATAGGAAAAAACATTGGAACTAAACTTACAGACCTTGGGTTCAGGTCTATGAACTTGACCTCAAAGGCAAGGGAAGTAAAAGCAAATATAAATGAATGGGATTGTACTAAAAAGCTTCTGCACAGAAAAAGAAAGCATCAACAAAACAAAAAGACAGCCAACTGAATGGGAGAAAATATTTGCAAACAACACATCTGATAAGGGACTAATATCTAAAATACATAAAGAACTTGTATTACTCAAAACAAAACAATAAACCAATTAAAAAGTGGGCAGAGGACTTAAAACAGACACTTCACTCAGCAAGACATTCAAATGGCCAGCAGACATATGAAAAAAATGCTCACCCTCATCACCTATCAGGAAAATGCAAATCAAAACCACAATGAGATACCACCTCACACCTGTGAGAACGGCTGTTATCAACAAGACAAGGAATAACAAGTGCTGGAGAGGATGTGGAGAAAAAGGAACCCTTGCACACTGCTGGGGAGAATGCAAATTGGCACAATCATATGGAGAAGAGTGTGGAGGTTCCTCAGAAATTGGGAATGGAGGTACCATGCAACCCAGCAATCCCTGTTCTGGGTATCTACCTATCTATCCCCCAAATTTGAAAACCTTAATCTGCAAAGACCTATGTACCCCAGGGTTCATTGCAATGCTGTTCACAGTGGCCAAATCATGGAAACAACCAAAGTGCCCTGCCACAGATGACTGGATAAAGAAGCTGTGGTACATATACACAGTGGAATATTACTCAGCTATAAGAAAAAATGAAATACTGCCATTTGTGACAAAATGGATAGATCTTGCAAACATTATGCTAAATGAAATAAGCCAGACAGAAAAAATAAAAAACCATATGACTTCACTCACATGTGGAATATAAAACTGAAAGCAACAAAGAAACAAAAACTCATGAACACAGTCAACAGTTTAGTAGTTACCTGAGGGTAAGTGGGGAGGGGGCATCAAATATATGATGATGGAGAGAACTGATGCTTGGTGGTGAACACATAATACAACACATAGGCGATGCACTGTAGAACTGTATACCTAGAACCTATGTAATTTTTACTAAGCAATGTCACCCTAATAAATTTAACAATTACAAAAAAGGAAAACTAACATGTTTGTGGGGGTATATGAAATATCACATCATTTCTCCGTTTGCAGCCTCCCTTTTCACAACTGCCCTTTACAAAAGAAATGCATACCTCCCATATATTCCTATAGAGCATTGCCCAGTGGTGATAAATGTTAGGGGTACAAAACAGATAGATCCGACTGTTTTTTCCTTCTCATAAATAATTTTGTTAAAAGCACAGAGTGATGTTTAGAAAGGAATATTTTGGTATGTGATGGAATATAATAAATTCAGACATGTATAAACGGGCTGCTGGAAGTATATTTTCATTAAAACAAATTCACTAATTCAACCTCCAATTATTAAGAAAGCACCTCTCCTGAGGAAGAGTCCCATTAAAGTAAAGCAGGCAGTACAGGCAATATGCAATTCCTTATTTCATAAACATAATAAACTATGGCATGGTTGTATGCCTGATCTATCTACCTAATAATTAGAATTTAGAGGCATGATGGCTGTCAAGGTAAGGTGTATCAACACATTTATTTGAATTTAAAAAGGGAGTTACTGGCTTTCTGATTTAAAAAATATACTGACAAATATGTTGAAATCCAAAATGTATCTATTTTCTCAACACTTTTTAAGTATATTGGATTGAACACAGTACCTACAGTAATGGGTTCAACAGTTATTTGGTATGTCTTGAACAAACAGGCTCTTTGGGATATACTTCCCAGAAAGTGGGAAGTAAATAACTTGGTTAGAACTTGGTAATAAATCCTTTTGCAAGTCAGAAAGGTTTCAATTCTTTGCTTCTGACAAAAGTGGAAATCCTATTGAGTTACTCGCTTTCGGATCACTAAAAATGATTAATAGAATGATTTAATAAATGGTGGGGAACAGATCAATCTCCTGTCTAAAAGAAATTGAAATAATTTACACAGATATCCCAGCCTCAAAAAGATAAAATTCCCCACTCCCTAAAGTGTGGGCTCTACCTATAACTTCCTTCCTTCCAAAGAGTACAGAATGAAACGGGGGAGGAGAGTAACTTTACAGTGGAGAAACCCTAAAAACAGAGTCCCACACATGTAATGAATGTTAACACCAACAGTGATAAGTCATGCTGATAATATGTACCCCTTGATATGACATGATAAAAATGTACAGTTGACCCTTGAACAACACAGGGGTTAAGGGCGCTGACCTCTGCACAGTATAAAATCCATGTATAAGTTTTGACTCCCTCAAAATTTTACTACATTGCTCCTTAGTATTCACAGAGGACTGGTTCCAAGACCCTCCCACCCCATGGATACCAAAATGTGTGGATGCTCAAGTCCCTTATATAAAATGGCATAGATCAAGCTTGTCCAACCTGTGGCCCACAGGCTGCATGTGGCTTTGGATGGCTTTGAATGGCTTTGAATGCAGCCCAACACAAATCTATAAACTTTAAAATGCTATGAAATTTTTTTGCAAATTTTTTTTTAAGTTCATCAGCTATCATTAGTGTATTTTATGTGTGGCCCAAAACAATTCTTCTTCCAATGTGGTTCAGGGAAGGCAAAAGACCGGACACCCCTGGCACAGATCAATGAATGAATACAGTTGGCCTTCCGAATCTATGGATTCCCAATACTGTTTTTGATCAGTGGTTGCAAACCCAAGGATTCAAAGGGCCAACTGTATATTTATTGAAAAAAATTCCGTGTGTAAGTCGGCCCATGTAGTTCAAACTGTGTTGTTCAAGGGTTAGCTGTACTTTACCTCTGTGGTCTTCTTCCCCCATACTCATAACCCCATCTAATAAGCAAAAAAAAAAAAAAAAAAAAAAAAAAAAAAAAAAAAAAAAAAAAAAAAAAAAAAAAAAAAAAAAAAAAAAAAAAAAAAAAAAAAAAAAAAAAAAAAAAAAAAAAAAAAAAAAAAAAAAAAAAAAAAAAAAAAAAAAAAATCAGAAAAATCCCAATGGAGGGACATTCTACAAAATACCTGATTGGTACTCCTCAAAATTGTCAAGGTCTAAGAAACTGTCACAGTTGCCTAAGGAGACATGCCTATTAAATATAACATGGTATCGTGTATGGGACGTGGACTAGAAAAATGACATTAGGTAAAAACTAAGGAAATGTGAGAAAGAGTATGGACTTTAGTTAGTAATTCTTAATAATGGTTCACTAGTTATAAATAAACAATACTAATGTTAGATGTTAAAGAAAACTGGGCGTGTGCAGTATATATGGAAATTATACTTTCTTGACAATTTTTCTAAAAATCTAAAGCTGTTCTAAAAATTTAAGTTATGGAGAGTTCCCTGGTGGTGTAGTGGCTAAGGCTTCGGCGCTGTCAATGCTGTGGCCTGGGTTCGCTTCCCAGTCAGGGGACTACTCACATAAAAAATAATAAAATAAAAATAAAAATTAAAAAAAAAATTTAAATTATGTAAAAAAACTTTGATGACAAAAACCAGTGAGATATCATATCCACCCACGAGAATGACTGTAACAATAATAAAAAAAAAAAAACCTCACCGATAATAAATGTTAACAAAAATGTGGAGAAACCAGAATTCTCACACACTGTTAGTGGGTATATACTACTGAGAGCAGCCAGGAAAACATGCCGGTATTTCCTCAAAAAGTTAAAACACTGAGTTACCATGTGACCCAGCAATTTCATTCCCAGGTATGTAGCTAAGGAAATGAAAACAGATGTACATCTAAAAACTTATACACAATGTTCCTGTGACCAACGTCCACACATATAGAATACTACTAAAGAAAGAGATGGCTAAATATCCCTCTGTCTATAGATAGATCAATCAATAGATAACCAACAGAAATCGTGAGAAACATACAAGCCTTCCAAATCATCACACACACACACACACACACACACACACACACACACAGAAAAACCAACAGATAATGGAAGCTCTTTTAAAAATAGTAAAGTCAGTTTTCAGTTTGCAAAAACTAAGACTTTCCTATCAAAAATAGTAAGAACCCTAGAATAAAGAAGTAACCAATCCAAACACAGAAGTAATAAGATTCAGAGACACATTCTTCCAAGGTGAATGTAGAGAACTGACTAACATATGCATTACTGCTCCATAAAAATTAATATAACTCTTCAAAATGATGCATATGTGCTACTTAAACCTCTACTGGAAGACAAAACAAATATAAAAAGGATTATTTTGTACTTATTAAAAGATAATACCCAATCTTAAGAACCACCTAAAAAATAGATTATTCCTTATAAACTCCCTTACCTGACATTCTGAGTAGGATTCCACCTTTCGGAGGGCAGTTCACCGCTCTGTGGGTCATCTACAGGTGGATGAAGAATTGAAATGCATACATCTCCATTCTGTAAGACACAGATATTACATTCAGTAAATACTCAAAACAATCATTTCAAAATAGAAATAGACAAATACAATAAATCGAGATTCAGGAGTCTTCAGAAGCAATTAAATAGCTCTATTTTCAGGCACATCTGTACTTAACATCCATAAAAAGAAACAAACAAAATCTGTCCTTGCTCAATAACCTAAAAAATATGCCTCACAACTACTTAATTATAACTTCCTCAGTATATAGATAGAAGAACTTACTACTAATATTTTGGTTTAATATTTTGGTTTGTAAATTTAAATTATAGGCCCTAACCCATAGTACATTTGAGTCAAAACACACATGGATTGCTTACCATATGCAAAACACTGCTATTCAATAGAAAAGACTGAGTAAAATATAGTAGCCTATCTCTTGTTCTAAAACAAAAGATTCCAGCTTTAAAAAATTAGAGGTATAACTATTTAATGTGCAAAAACTTTACATATACAACCCAAATTTAGACATACACACAAAGATATACAACCACAACAGGATGACAAAACTTTTTAAAAGGAGAATAAAATTTTAATGAAATTAAAAACCAAATAATATGTTCTAGAGTTTGGCTCAAATAAACTCTATATTAATTTTTTTTAAATATGCTAAAACTCTTATTATGTCATGAGAAAGAAAAAAAAAAAAGCATAACAGAAAGGATGAGAGAAACTAGGTCTACCTGGACAGGATATCTATGAGGTGGTGTGGAAGAATGAAAAAGGCTTAATGGTTGAGGAACCGTTGACATGGGCCTTGAATAATGAGTACAATTTTTAACAACCTAAGGGAAATTTAGACATGAGTTTGCCTAGAGAAATAAACCAACAAGTAAATGACAGAATAAAATATGCTTGGGTAATTATGTTTGTTTTGTACTGCTACTGCGAAAATAATACTGTAAATTTAGTGGTTTAAAACAACACAAATTTATTATTTTACAGTTTTGTAGGACAAAGTCTGACACTGCTCTCACACGGCTAACATTCCTTCTTGGAGGCTCTAAGAATCCCTTTCCTTGTCTATTCTAGCTTCTAAAGACCACCCACATTTCCTTTGCTCTTGGCCCCCATTCCTCTAATCCTTAAAGCAAACATTGTTCTATTTCTATGGGCCTTTCTTCCAAAGTTACATATCCCCTCACTCTCATTTGCTGCCTAACTTTTCCCTTTAAAGGACCCATGTGATAACACTGGGCCCACCTGGATAATCCAGAATAATCTCTTTATTTTAAGGTCATCTGTTTAGCAACTTTAATTCCTCTTTAACATGTAACCTAATATATCACAAGTTCCAGGGAGCAGGAGTGGACATCTCTGAGGGACCATTATTCTACCTACCAAAGTAGTGAAAAAGCTAGTATGAATGAAATATAGAACATAAAAATTAGGTCAGAGGCATGTTACTTTGTTCAGAGTTTAATATATGTATAAATAAAATTTCTGAGTAGTAGACTGATTTGTACTTATAACATTAAAAGATGGGCATCTCAATTGATGTAGACAAAAAAGAATTTGACAAAACCCAACATTTTTTTCATGATAAAAACACTCAGAAAATTACAAATAAAAGGGAATTATCTTAACATTATAAAGGGTGTTTATGAAAAACCCAGAGCTAACATCATACTCAATGGTGAAAGCTTTTCTCCTAAGATCAGGAACAAGACAAAGATAACCACTCTCACCAATGCTATTTAACACTGCCCCAAAAGTTCTAGCCAGAGCAATTAAACAAGAAAAAAAAAAAAAAAAAGCATATACAAATTGGGAAAAAAGTAAAATGATTTCCATTTGTAAATGAGAAAAAATATTCCAAACAATTCATAAGAAAGTTACTAATAAAGAGATAATAAACAAATTCAGGAAAATTGCATGATACAAGATCAACACTCAAAAGTCAGTTTTATTTCTACACACTAGCAATGAATACTGTGAATAGGATATTAAGAAAATAATTCCATTTACAACAGCATCTAAAATAATAAAATACTTAATAATAATAAAAAATTAAAAGATCTAGTCTTTAAAATTCAACAAATAAAAAACCTAATAAGTCTAACCAAGGAGGTGAAAGGCTTGTATACAGAAAACTATAAAATGAGGATCAAAGAAATTAAAGACCTAAATAAATAGAAAAATATCCTGTGTTATGGGTAGAAAGATTTAATGTTAAGATGGTAATATTCCCCAATTTCATCTACAGATTCAACAAAATCCCAATCAAATTCCTAGCTTCTCTTTTTGCAGAAATTGACAAATTGGTCCTAAAATTTACATGGGACCTGTAATAGCTAAAAACAATCTTGAGAAAGAAGAAAAAAATTAGAAGACTCATACCTCCTGATTTCAAAACTTACTATAAAGCTAGTCAACAAGACAGTTTAGAAGTAGCATAATGATAATACATTTAGACAAATGGAATTTAGAACTAAGAATCCACAAATCAACCTATATATCTACAGTCAACTGATTTTGGGCAAAGAGGACAACTTAAGAATGGAGGAAATAACAGTCTATTCAACAAATGATGCTGGAGAACTGGATTTCCAAAAACAAAAGATGAAGTGGGACTCCACCTCATACCACATACAAAATCATCTCAAATGGAACAAAGGTGTAAGGGTCATAAGACCCTTAAAAAAAGAAATAAATCTTCATTACTTTGGGCTTGGTAACAGATTAAGATATGATACCTAAAGTATGAGCAACAAACAAAAAAATAGACTTCATCAAAATGAAAAACTTTTGTGCAAAGGACTATCAATAAGGTGAAAAAACAATCTAGAGATATGGGAAGAAACAGTTGCAAGTCATATATACCTGATAAAGATTTAAGATCCATACAACTCAAAAACAAAAACAAAAAAACCAAACCAGCCAATTAAAAAATGGGCAAAGGACTTCAACACACATTTCTCCAAAGATCTGTTAAGTGGCCAATGAGCACGTGAATGTTCAAAACATCATTAAGTCATTAGGGAAATGCCAATCAAAACTAAGTATTAAGTCACATCCAGTTAGGATGGCCATAATTTTAAACAAACAACAACAAAAAAAAGTAAGGGGAAATAACAAGTGTTTGTGAGGATGTGGAAAAATTGAAACCCTCATAAATTGCTGGAGAAACGTGAAATGGTTCATCTGCTTTAGTACAGTTTGGCAGTTCCTCAAAAGTAAAACCTAGAATTATCATTTGTCTCTGGTAATTCCACACTTGGTATGTAACCAAAAGAACTGAGAAGTATACTTACTTAAACAAGTACGTGTATGTATGCGGTCACAGAAGCACTATTTACATATTCAAAAGGTGGGGACAGACCAAATTCCTATCAATAGATGAACAAACAAATTCACACACACACACACACACACACACACACACACACACAGAGTCAATTAATTTTGCAAACTCATCCTAGAAGTGCTACATACCTCATTGCTGAATGTCACTAAGGTAACTTTCGAAGCACTCCCAGGTTTTACCCCCAGGTTATGACACCTTACCGAGTTGTTTGTACAGTGCTGCCAACGTAAGCGCACAGTGGCAAGTTCGCAAACTTAACTGTCAGATTTTGGGGATGACGGCAGCTCTGATGGCCATTCCAGAAAAAGAGTTCCAAAACTGCTTTGAAGGGTGGACTAGGCGCTAGTGTCAATGCACAGCTTCCCAAGGGGAGTACTTCGAAGGTGACTGTAGTGATATTCAGCAATGAGGTATGTAGCACTTTTCCTAGAATGAGTTCATAAAATAAACTGTCCAACATCATACACAATGGAGTATTATTTGGTAATAAAGAGAAATAAAGTACTGATGATACATGCTACAATATGGGTAAAGCTCCAAAACATTACGCTAAGTGAAAGCCAGACACAAAAGTCACATATTGTACGATCCCATTTATATGAAATATCTAGAAGTGATATAGAGACAGAAAGCTGACTGGTGGTTATCAGATACAAGGGGGAAACGGGAATGGGAAAATACTGGGTAAGTTGTTTTACACTGTAGTGATGAAAATACTGTATAAACAGAGGTGGTAGTTGCACAACACAGGAAATGTTGTAAATTCCACTAAATTGGGTTCACTTTAAATTGTTAATTTCATGTATCTGAATTTCACTTTAATAAATTAGTTCTAAAAGAAGGAAGAGGAGGAGATGATGATGATGGAATAAATGCCTCTAGAAAGGCAATTCTAAAATGTAAAATGAAGGCTATTAGCCTAGGCCCCATCCAAATCCAATTAAACCAAAATCTCCAGTATTATTTACTTTTAACAACATCTCCACATGATTCTGACATGCAGCCACATTTGGGTACATCATTGCCTAGAGAAACTTCTTCCCTATAACTAAAGTTAGAGAGAATGCATAAGATTTGCAAATCCATGAACATAATTACAAAATATACATAAAATCCTGCTTGTCACAAATTATTTACAAACCAGAGCCCAACACTAAAAAGCACAAATTTGGTGGCCTAAATATTAGCAAGTTCTAAATGGTAGCTAATGTATGTATAGTTAAATCCTTAAGGTATATATGAGGGCTTACATATTTGTAATATGAAAAATAGAGACTTTTATGGCTGGATTTTTTCTGTTACAGCTCTCATATATTCTCATAGAGAACAGTGATGTCCTAACTTAAATCTTTAAAAGAAACAATATAAGGAAAAAAGCTAAATCTAAACAAGTACATAAGACCTCAAACCTTTAATAACCTATATTACTAAATCACCTTTGCTAGGTATAATTTCAACCAAAATCAGAGTCAAAATCTTGTTTTCTGTTGATTTCCTACTATATTCATTTGTTCATATAAACCAAGATGAAATCCCATAAATGCCTCTATTTTTCATATTACGTGGCTGGATACTTTCCAGACAGCCCGTGTGTGTGTGTGTGTGTGTGTGTGTGTGTGTGTGTGTGTGAGTAACCAGTTACTAAAGAGAAGTTATCTATGTCAATTTATCCTAGTAGCTAATGCAAATAAAATATATTAGGTTATACATATATAAAGTGTTTCTTAATATAAAGCGTTCATATTCATTTAAATTCTTTAGGTAAATTCAAAGATAAATGATTTATTCAGGTCCTTTCTTAAAGCCACTGACTAAAATTATGTAAATTTTAACTGTTCATTAAATGTACATTAAAAACTTAACAAGTAATATTAATATAACAAAAATCTTAACACAGCACTCAGCATTTTAGTAAGTTAAGATCACAGAGTTCAAGTATGTTGCTTCTGGTGATTTAACAACACAATATACAAAGAGAGTTTGTCTCACTTAGAAGAACAGAGAGCAGCTGAGAACAAGTAATGTATATTTTAAGTTCCCCATTCCACACTTCATTGCAAATAAAGTCTGCAATTTACTTAATAAGTAGTACTGTTCCAAAGTTAATGTCTTAGTTTTGATAAATATACCATGTTTGTTTAAGGTGTTAACATTAGAGGAATCTGAGTAAAAGGTGTATGAGAATGTTCTGTACTCTTTGGAAACTCTTCAAATTTAAAATTATCTCAAAAATTTTTTAAAGAAATGGGTTTAAACATAATATTTTTAGTATGCTTTTAATACCTAGACATTGGAATTAAAGCATTTTAATGAAAAACATTCTAAATATTTTAGAATATTTAAATTTTGTATGAGTTTATATGATTTTAGAAATAATGAACTGAAGCAGTCTGTCCTAGTTTTGAAAGATCATCAAAGAACGCAACATTACAACTTTGTAATAAATTCTAATGTGATTTTTTTGGCTTCATTATTTGATTCCTGGGTGGATAACCATTAAAATAAAATCTCAGATAAAGAAATACCACAGAAGCTCTGAGAGATAATTCCATTAAACAAAGAAAAGAATAATTTAATCAAAGTGAGAGAGACGTGGTTGAATGATCAAAGAAAATGAAGCAGAACCAGCTAAGCTACCATTATTTTACTATCAAAAACAAATTTACTGTTATCAAGTAAGAAGGGAGTACACCCTCATAAAACATGTCGATATTTCAAGGATTGAGATGTACCTCCAGTCAAATTATACCCTCTGTGAACATAATGATGTACATAGAATATAGAAAGACCATCTATGTGGATGGCAAGGGCGGAATGGTAGAAAAAGGTAAGTATCTGTGATGGTTAATGTTATGTGTCAATTTGACTGGGTGAAGAGATGTTCTGATAGCAGGTAAAACACTTTCTGGGTGTTGAGGGCCTGAATAAAAAAAAAAAAACTGGTGGAGAAGAACAAATTCTCTCTCTTCTAGAGCTGGGACTCAGAACTGCTGATTCTCAGGCCTTGAAACCTTAAAACTTACACAAGCAGCTCCCTGGGTCTCTTGCCTCTGGGCTCCAGTGGGGAGTTAACACTATTGGAGCCCCCTAGTTCTATAGTTTGCAGAGGGCAGATTGTGGGATCTCTCAGACCCATGTGAGCCAACTCTTTCAATAAATCTTTTCATATATGAGGGCTGTTGGAAAAAATCCAGCCACAAATGCCTCTATTTTTCATATCACATGGCTGGATACTTTCTGGACAGCCTTCATACCTCTATTGAGTCCTATTGGTTCTGTTACTCTGGAGAACCCTGACTAATATAGTATCCTTGCTTTTATCTGGTCTTTTCTGTATAATTTAAAAATATAATTTATAATGACAAATTTATTATACAGGACCTCTTGCTATATCCAGTTCGTTCAGTTTTTGAAAAGCTGTTTATGGGCCCTATCCATTTTACTTCTAATGGCCTATTATCCATCTAAATAATTGCAAAGATTATAAACTATTGGTAATTAGGCCCATTTACCATTTATATAGCCTAAATTTTATTATTCCAAAAAACAATGGTTTTGTAGACTTGGCAACACCCTTTTATCTCCTTTTTTGGGGGGGAGGGGGTAGTTCTCTGGCTGGGAATCGAACCCAGGCCACGGCATTGAGAGCTCCGAAACCTAGCCATTACACCACCAGGGAACCCCCTTCTTTTCTTTTTAAAAATGTATTGGGGTGACATTGATTAATAAAAATTACATAGATCTCAGATGTACAATTCTACATGACATCTTCTATGTGTTATATTATGTGTTCATCACCCAGAGTCAGTCCTCTTTCCATCACCATATATTTGTGTCCCTGTCCCTTTCCCCCACCCACACCCTCAGGTAACTACTAAATTATTGACTATGTCCATGAGATTTGTTTCTTTGTTGCTTTCGATTCTATGTTAACAATCCCTTTCCCTTATTTTACCCATTCTCCCATCCCTCCTCCCATCTTAAAGAAGTCCCTCTAACATTCTTTGTAGTACTGGTTTGGTGGTGATGTATCTAACTTTTCCTTATCTGAGAAGCTCTTTATCTGTCCTTCAATTCTGAATGCTAGTCTTGCTGGATACATCACTCTTGGTTGTAGGTCCTTGGTTTTCATCACACTGAATATTTTCTGCCAATCCCTTCTGGCCTGTAAGGTTTCTGGTGAGAAATCAGCTGAGAATCAATTGGGTGTCCCTTTATAAGTTACTACTTGCATTTCTCTTGCTGTTTTTAGAATTTTCTCTTCTTTAACTTTTGCCATTTTAATTATGATGTGTCTTGGTGTGTTCTTGTTTGGAATTCTCTGTGCATCCTGGACTTTTATGTCTATATTTCCTTCACCAGGTTAGGAAATTTTTCAGTCATTATTTCTTCAAATAATTTCTTGATCCCTTACTTTTCCTCTGTCCCTTCCAGCATACCTATGATTCTGATACTCCCCTAGTTAAAACTGTCCCAGAGGAATCTCAAACCATCCTCATTTTTCTGGATTCTCATATCTATCTGTTCTAAATGGGTGTTTTCTGCTGGCTTTTCCTGCAAATCACTACTTTGTGCTTCTATTTTATCTAGTTTGGTGACTTTTACACTGCTCTTCATTTCAATCAGTGTAGTCATTATCTTTCTCTGGTCCTTTATAATGGTTCGTAAGTCTTCGCTGATGCTTGCTATCTCTCTGTTGAAGTTACCATTGAGTTCCTTAAGCACTTTTTATAATTTTTGCTTTGAGCTTGGTTTCTGAGCTCACTCACTTGTCCCCATTTCTTTAATTCTCTGATTTCTCATTTTTTTGCAGGCTCTCTGGACCTTCTTACTGTAATTTCTTTGCTGTTTACTTCTGATACTGGGCGGGCAGAGGTCTGTGGAGGAGGGGCTTTTGTGGCTTTGTTTTCTTCCTGTGGCTCTGGGGATTGCATAGGGAGGTTGGGCCTGATTGCGCCTTTCTGTTTTGGGTTTGTTCCATGCGTGGATTCTGCCCTGAGCCTTGGGGTCTGTCCTGTAAGCTGGTCTTTCAGATCATCCTGGTTGTGGGCTGAGAAACGCACACAAAGCCCCCTCTCTCCTTCCCGGCCAGAGCGTTTGCAGTGAAATCTGGTTGCTGTGGTTTGTGACCTGGTCTGCACCTCCTGGGACCAAAGTGAGGTGAGTGTGGTATCTCATGCCCCACCTGTGGTCCTCCTTTCCTCTGTCCCATGAACCAAGTGAGACCCAGAGTGCTCCCCTACTGCCTTCTTCCTCCTCTTCCCCCAGTAGAGTTCCAAGCAGGAACCCCGCAGCCAAGTCCCGGCTCTTCCCTTTGTTTCTATTTTGTTTAAGTCTCTGCCCGCCTTGCCCATACCTTAATGCCACTAGTGGGTTTCTTAGCTATGATTGTGTGATGTGTAGAGGGCCTTTGATTGAATTATAGGTGTTTTGTTTTTGTTTTTTTGGTGGTTCCCTGGCTAGGAATTGAACCCAGGCCACGGCATTGAGAGTGCCGAAGCCTACCACTACACCACCAGGGAACCCCTATAGGTGTTTTATTAGTTATAATCTCCAGAGGAATTTTCTGGAGGTCCCTCTCATGCCACCTTTTTGTTGCATCTCCCAGACTTGGCAACAACCTTTGAAAAAACTTGTGAGGGATACCAGAGAGTTAACACACACACTCTGTCTCCTCAAGCCACATGAGGACACAGAGATAAGCCAGGAAGAGAGTCATCAGGCATAAATCAACCGTGCTGGCACCTTGATCTTGGAATTCTAGCTTCATGAACTATGAGAAAATAAATTACTGTGGTTAAGCCACCCACCGATGGTATTTTGTCATGGCAGCCTAAGCTGACTAAAATGACTTATCTTAGGAAAAGCACATTATAACAGTAGGGTCTATTTTTAATCATTATTAAAACAGTAACACTTAAAAATACCATGCTCTAATGATAATAGAATAGTAGCCAAATTGGTACATCTTTACAACGGTGGTGGCTATAGAGATTAGTATAATGTTCTGAGAATCATCTGGGTCTAGAATCAAGAATAACTCTTCAGAACTAGAATCTTAAGTGAAACAGCAAAATATTTTCCTATCAGCCACCAAGTAACCTAAAATATTCCATGTTACTGTATCCTTTATTGAATAGCTGCATTGATGACATTTATCTGTGAGCAATGTATAGGAGAAATTATTTGTATACTCTTTTGAAAAACTTTCAAAATCTTTATTATTTTTAAAAATAAAACTCTATACTGTGTTCTATAACTCACTAGTACTAAAAAGATCATAAAGAATTAAATACTTCTATGTACTTTTCACTCAATCTTGTGGCAAACCTAAAACTACTCTAAAAATCATAAAAAATTGGTAAATAAATACTAAAAAGCAGTGAGATTTTGAGTTGTCATAGCTATCACATTGATAGTGAAGAAAATGTGCATGAAAACCCCATTTTAATACATAGTATGTGAAGCAAATGGGGTTTGTTGGCTGTCTACTTCTGACCACACAACACTGTAACTAGGAAACTATTTTTTAGCTTGTTCAATAAAAAGGAGTACATTGTGCAGTACAATCATTGATGACAAGTTCATACTACTTTCTTTTTCTCTAAGTTTCCCCTTGATATTTACAAATTTCATTAACTTCGCAATGATAAAGGATATGTTAGAATAATTAAATTAACTTATATAATACAGCAGTATTTATAACTTTTGGGGCTGCAATAATGTGTCCGTGAGTTTATTTAATAAAACGCTAACTAAAGCTTCAGTGATTTTTGTTGTTGTGAAGGTTCCCTGAGTGAGGATCGAACCCAGACTGCTGTGATGAGAACGCCAAAGCCTAGCCACTACATAACCAGGGAACCCCGCGCTAGTGATTTTTAAAACTTTACATAATAAACTATTTTCTACCAGTAACAGTCCATAATATTTATTTTTAGTGCTCACGAAGTTAATATACCAAAAACTCATCAATTCCCATATTTTGGAATTTAAGCTTTTGTTTTTACATTTTTTTGTTTTGCTGTTATTATTGTCATTGTTCACCCCTTTTATCCCCAGTTATATGAGGTCTAAACCTCATATAGAAAAATTCATTCTAGAAAAATTGCTACATATCTCACTGCTGAATATACTATAGTTACCTTCGAAGTACTGGCCTTGGGAAGCTACGCCCTGTAGCCAGCACCTAGTCCACCCTTCAAAAGCAATTTTGGAACTCTTTTTCTTGAACGGCCATCAGAGCTGTTGTCGCCATTACTCTTGATGTCCTGAATGTCATCAAAATATTTTCCTTTCAATATCTCCTTAATCTTTGGGTAAAGTAAAAAGTCATTGGGGGCGAGATCAGGTGACTAGGAAGGGTTTTCCAATACAGTTATCTGTGTACTGGCTAAAAACTTCCTCACAGACAGTGCTGTGTGAGCTGGTCTATTGTCATGATGCAAGAGCCATGAGTTGCTGGCGAAAAGTTCAAGTAGTTTTCGTCTTTTTCAGGCAGATTTTTCATCAGCACTTCCAAATAGTAATCTTGGTTGACTGTTTTTTTCATTTGGTATAATTTCATAATGAAGAATCTCTCTGATATCAAAAAAGGTTTTGGTCATGGAGAATTCGCTAACTTCCATTGTGCACGTTGGTGCTTTGTTTCAGGTGGTTTTGGTACACGCAAGTTTCATCACCAGTGATAACATGGCCCAAAATATTGTCTTGCCTATTCCAAAAGTCTTGGCAAATTTCAACTCTCCTTTGCTTTTGTTCATCGGTGAGCTCCTTCAGGACTGTTTTTGCACACACCTTTCTCATGTGAAGATTTTCAGTTAAGAGTTTCCTAACTGTTTCTCTATCATGTTTACCTGGTCTGCTGTGTTTCTTCTCACAGTCAGCCGATGATTATGACGTACAATTCGACAGGCTTTTGCAACGTTTCATCAGTTCTTGTTACTGACCGCCCTGACCTCTCTTCATCAGAAAATGTTTAACCCATTTGTACACTGCCATTTTCTTCATGGCAGTGTCCCCACAAACTTGGACTAATATGTCTCTGATTCCACTTCAACTCTTCCCAACTTAACAAGAAATTTAATGTTTGTTCACTGCTCTAAATCAAGCTCTGACATTCTTGCAACGGCACACAAAAATACTCAGTAACAATAATGAATTCCACTCAGCAAGACACCACCACATGCTAACATGAAAACAGCTATGAGACACAGATATACCCAAGGTTATGAAACCTTACTGGGTTGTTTGTACAGTACTGCCAACCTAAGTGCACAGTGACAAATTTAATTGTCTAACCTCGTAAGTAGTTCTACAGTAAACATTTTGGTGACAAAAGAAATCTGTTATCACCATCCATTGTGTTTCTACCACAGGTGGGTTTCTACCATAGGAGAGCAACTTCCAAGAAAATCCCTTTGGCCAAGAACCATGAGCCCTAACAATCTCTTAAAATCACAAATCTGACATGGGCCCTCAAAAAGTTCAGTTGTGGAGTTCCCTGGTGGTGTAGTGGCTAAGGCTTCAGTGCTGTCAATGCTACGACCTGGGTTCGATTCCCAGCCAGGGAACTACCCACATAACAACAACAACAAAAAAAGTTCAGTTGTGATACCATTTCCAAAGTGTAGCAAAGATAAATTAACTAATGTGACAAAGATTCTCTTATGAACCCTTTGATAACATAAAATTTGATTCCTCACTATGACTTACCCTTTTTTAAAACAAAAGGCTTATGACGTGTTAAACAACCACATATTTAAAAGATATGCATGCATTTTGTTGAAATTTTATTATGAATATAATTTTTTTTTTTTTGGTAGTATGTGGGTAGTTCCCTGGCTGGGAATTGAACCCAGGCCGCAGCGTTGACAGTGCCAGCGCCAAAGCCTTAAGCCACAAACCACTGTACCACCAGGTAACTCCCATAAAATATTTTTAAAATAACAATCCAACACTAAATCTTATACCAAATAGCCTAACTAAGTAGTAAAAAAAGGAGCGGAAAGGGAGTATACCTACAATTTTCTTCCTTCAGAGCTCTGAATCCTTTATTCTTTTTGAGAAGTGTCTAAGAATTAGATAACTAAGATGCAAACAAGTGAATATATGGCTTTAAGGTGAATTAGTTCTCAGTGGCAAGACAAAAAGCTTGAGCCTTCTCAATTCTCTTGTTATATCTTAAAATCTACATATACTGCATAGTTTTGAAGGTAAGAACTTTTGATTATTAAATGGATAGGGGCACAAAAATATTTCTATGTGTACTGAACTCAGTCTGAACTTACAAAATAGTAAACTGTTTTTCTAGTCTCTTCTACAATAGGATAACTTTGTTATTATACAGAATAGTTTAAGGTATCCACTGTTTTTGTTGATTTCTATTATGATTATGTCAATTACTAAACATATTAAAGAAAACAATATTCTGGGAGCTTATTTCTAAAATGTAAATACGTATCACCTTTTGAGCATCAGTTTGTCTTGTTTTAAGAAGGAAAGAAAAATAAAGATATTGCCTTACAGGAAAAGCAGGCTGTGAAAAATGATAAAGCTGCTAATTCATACAGACTGAGATCTAAATTCAGGACTCTAGAGTAAGTTCTCCATTTCTTGCTTACAAGTATTTTAAAGGTTATGTTGCTGTTTCTAGTGCAAGGGTACTTCCCAATACCCACCAGGCCAAAAGGGGACGATAAAACTAAACCTGCAAATTTGATGCTTGGGCCATAGCGACAATAAAATTATACCACTCCAGAGCCCTATTACAATGAAAAAAATTACAGAATAATAAAGGAGTAAACTCAAAGGATATTTCAGTAGACCCTGACATAGCATTCTGAGAAACATAATGCATCATTCCAGCATCCTTATATATCAGCCCAAAGCTAAGTATATATGTATTTCATCAATAAAATTAGAAATGATTCCAAATCCAGGCATGTGGACTTGTCTAGTAAAAGAACTTCACACTGGATATATTCCAAAATAGATTCTCAACTGCTCTGCAGTCCAAATATAATAAGATAAATCCCCCCAAAAAGGTGAATCTGATTATAGCAACAGGTATGACCCTTGCTGTGAAGATGGAGGATAGGTACACAAATATGTATGATTTTATCTACTAAATTCAAAAAATGCAAATGTTAACACATATGCATGATAATCTTAGCAATGAGTAGCAAAGGTTTAAAGCCTCAATCTTAAATTATTTAACTATAATATACACTGGTATTATAACACTTCCCTCAATTCTAAACAATTAGAGTCTGCTAACTAAAAGTGGGAAACCATGAACAGTACTTTAGGACTACAGCACAATCACCATAGTATACTGAGATATAAAGGTTATTTTAAAAGATTGTACCTAAAATATAAATCTTTTAAGAAATTTATGATAGATGTCTCTTACCTCATAAATGTTGGGGTGCCACATTTTGGTCAAGAATCTGAAGGTAGGTGGTGAATATGGGTAGTCAATAGGAAATTTAATATGCGCCTGAAAAGAAAAAAAAACACAAAAAATGCTAATAAATGAGACTACAGATTATTTGTCTACCCAATGATTCACTGCTACTACACCCCAATGATGTGGAATTCCTTTCTATTGATTCTGGGGATTAAAATAGCTCCTATATATTTTGTTAGCCCCAATGTCAGGGTTATAATTAACATGTTCTCGTAGCATCTCTTATTTTATAAGTTTATGTTAAATCACCAATAGCTATATAATTTTTAATTGAACTCACATAAACAGGTGTGTCCCATTACTTATTACATTTTATTTTTATAACAAAAAAATAATACAAAGATTTTTTTTACTCACATAATTTAACCACCACCCAGAAATAATAAATGCTACTACCATTTTAAAATAGCTCCTTCCATGGGGTTCCCTGGTGGTGTAGTGGCTAGGCTTCGGCGCATTCAACGCCGCGGCCTGGGTTCGATTCCCAGCCAGGGAATTACCCCCCACAATCAATCAATCAATCAATCAATAAAATAGCTCCTTCCAGTAGTTTTTGGGTGCCAACGTATGCTTATTTCTTTATAAAATGTATTTTCAAAAATTTGAATATAATTTATACGTTTTATATCTATCTGTATCGTACCATAAACATTTTTCTATGTCACAAAATAATCTCCAAAGGTATGATTGTCAGTATCTGTATAATGTTCCATCATACAGATATACAGATGAATCACTTTTTAAAAAATTATATCCTTATTTTAGGACATGTGGGTTTTTTCCCACTCTTTTGGTATTGTAAATACTGCAGCAATGTCCTTGGCAGTATCCCATATTTCAAATATAAAGAAATCCAGAAAAAGCCTCATCTAACAATACCAGTAAAAGGGAGTGAGGAAGGGACTTAAAGAACAAGCTAAGAGTAAATAAGCTAAGTACATTAGGGAAATGGCAATCAGGACCCCCCCAAAAATCTTTCCTCAATAAAAGCAATGAGAAAACTGGCAAAAGTATAAAGAATCAACTTCTTTAGAATCTAGAAATAACCAAAGACTCGCAGAAGTTCAGGGAGCATTTGTTCAAGAAAAACAGCTCAGCCTCAATAACAACAGTAAACTTTGTGGTCTTTTAACTTGCCTTAGTCTCTCATGTCTGGGTTTCTAGAACCACAGTAGCCCTCAATCTTTAAATAGTTTGCATTCAAAATGAAATCCAGCAGTCACAGAATGGGGTGGAACTTTGTCAAAGCCTTACTTCCCAAAGAACTGTCATTATTTGACTTGGTTCCCTAGAAGGCACCACTTACCCTTTAGGTCAAACAATAGACTAACAACAAAAATTTAGTAGGAAAAACTGGGATATGAGATTTCCATAAAAACTTTGAAAAGCTGACAAATTCCTAAGAATCTAGAAGGGCTGTGCCTAACTAACCCAAGGCTGTATGTGTATGCTCAGGGAAGTCATAAGAAGTAATTAGAAGGCCCCAAACCAGCACTCTTGGCTGAACTTGAGGATCTGTACAAGGAAGGTTATGGCAGAGTTAGCAACTGCCTAGATGAGTATTAACAGTATGCCCCAAAATGCCCACAGAGCTCCTCTACAGTGCCTGGGAGAGAAGGGAGATCTATGGAAATTCCAGCTGCTTTCTTTACAGAATGGAAAGGCTAATAATTCACAAGATGCAGAATAGCCAAAACAATCTGAAAAGACAACTAGACAACTCACATTTTCCAATTTCAAACATATTACAAATCTACAGTGATCAAGATGGTTTGGTACTAGTATAAGGACAATCCAGTTGGGGGGAGGTGTCTTTTCAACAAACTGTGCTGAGACAACTGGATATTCACATGCAAAAGACAGAAAGTTTTGTTTTAAATAACCTGAGGACTCTGTTCTTAGCAAGCCTGCTCTCAGGAAAAGGGGAAGGGGATTACTTCTTAAGAAGTACAAACTTACAGTTATAAAATAAGTCATGGTGATACTAATTAACTACAGCCTAATCTTCAGGGGTATTGTCAGAGACTGACCTAGGGGGAAGAGAAATACAGTACCCAGCTCCAGCCTGAATGTCCCACCTAAGAGGGGAAAAAAAAACTGAGAAACTGTTGTGAACAAACATTCAATCCAGAGGAGCAGGCTCCCTAAAAGACTAAGACCTAATTATAGGAGTATAGAATGCTTCCCCTTCTCCTGACACCTCACCACCATATAACTAAGGCCTATTTACAGCAGTTCTTTTTACCTTGTACAATATATTGAGCTATTAGGGAAAAACTACAAGGTGTCACCAAAAGGAAAACCACAAATGAGCAGACAGTGCAATGATCAGAACCAGACATGGCAGGGATGTTGGAATTATCAGACAGGGAATTTGAAAGAGTTAAAAAATTGATATTCTGAGGATTCTTTCTTTTTAAACTTATTTATAATTATAGTTGATACATTACTATATTAGTTTCAGGTATAAAATACCACTGTGATTATACATTTACATACCTTACAAAGTGATCACCACAGTAAGTCTAGTAACCACCTATTACCATACATACTTATTACATTATTGACTCTACTCCCTATGCTGTACATTATATCACCATGACTTATTTTATAACTGTAAGTTTGTACTTCTTAATCCCCTTCCCCTTTTCCTCCCAACCTCCTTTCTTTCCTCCTCCTTTGGTAAACATCAGTTTGTTCTCTATATCTGAGTTTGTTTGGTTTTTTAGATCCCACATATTAGTAAAATCATATGGTATTTATCTTACTCTGTCTGATTTATTTCACTTAACATTAATACTCTCTAGGTCTACCCATGTTGTCACAATGGCAAGATTTCATTCTTTGTGTGTCTGAGTAATCTATTTTATATAGGTACCACATCTTAACCTATTCATCTATAGATGGACACCTAGGTTGCTTCCCTATCTTGGCTACTTTAAACAATACTGCATTGAACATAGGGGTGCATATATTTTTTCATTTTCTTTGGATAAATAACTGGAAATGGAATTGACTAGGTTGTATGGTAGTTTTCTATTTTCAGTTTTCTCAGGAATCTAAGGATTTCAATGGAAAGAGAAGACAACATGAAAAAACAGATGGGCAATGTAAGCAAAAAGATGGAACTCCTTGGAATGAACCAAAGAGAAATGCTAGAGCTAAAACACACTATTATAGAAATGAAGAATGCCTTTGATGAGTTTAAGAGTACACACAGTTGAGGAAACTATGAGTTGGAGGATATAGCAATAGAATCCTTGAAAACAGAAAAGCAAGGAGAATAAAGACAAAACAAAAACAAAAAACCCCAAAACCCAGAATATCCAAGGACTGTGCAACAACTATTAATACAAAAGGTGTAACATACATGTAATGGGGATATCAGAATGAACAAAGATACCATAAAGAAAATGAAAAGACAAGCCACAGAATGGGAGAAAATGTTTGCTAATCATTTATCTGATAAGGGATTATACCCAGAATATATAAAAAAGGCTTATAACTCAATAATGGAAATAACTCATTTTAAAAATGGGCAAAGTATCTAAATAGACATTTTTCCAAATGAGATAAAAACAAATGTTCAGTAAGCACATGGAATGCTCAACATCATTAGCTACCAGAGAAATACATATCCAAAGCACAATGAGATATTACTTCACATCCCCTAGGATGGCTATAGTAAAAGAGACAGATAATAAAAAAATGTTAGGGGAGTTCCCTGGTGGTGTAGTGGCTTAAGGCTTCAGTGCTGGCGCTGTCAGCACTGCGGCCTGGGTTCTATTCCTGGCCAGGACCCACATACAAAAAAAAAAAAAAAAAAAAGTTAGCCAGGATGTCTTAAAGTTGGAAAGCTTTATACGTTGCTGGTGGGAATATAAAATGATAGTCACTTTGAAAGAGTCTAGCAATTTCTTGAAAGAATAATTTCTTGAAAGAATAAACCTTGTCATGCAAGTCTTGCTAATGGCCCAGCAAGTCAACTACCAGGTACGTGTCAAAGAGAAATGAAAACACGTTCCAAGCAAAACATTTCACGTCCACATAAGAACAAAATGCTGATAGCGTAACAGCCAAAATGTAGAAACAACCCCAAATTTCCATCACCGGAAGAATGGATAAACAAAATGTGGTATATGAGGCCTGTCCAGAAAGTATCCAGCCATGCAATAGGAAAAGCAGGGGCATTTATGGTTGGATTTTTTCTGGAGAGCCTTAGAATATTATTCAGCAATAAAAAGAAATGAAGTAGTACTGACACATGCTACAATGTGAATGAACCTTAAAAACATTATCTACATGAAAGACCATGTACTTAGAAGAGATTAGTAATTGCCTAGGACTGGGTGTAGGGATAAAATTGGGAGGAAACAGGTGACAGTTAAAATGTGTGGGGCTTTTGGAGTGATAAAAATGTACTAAAATTGATTGTGGTGATTGTTGTACAATTTTATGAATATACTCAAGACCATTAAGTTGTGTACTTTAAAAGAGTGAATTATACATGTGCTTTAAAACCACAATAAACCTTTTTTTTTTTTTTTAAAGATATAGCCCAAAAGTAGTCACACTCTATCAATAAACACATCCAGTTCCTCAGACCTCAGTTACTAAATACCAATCTCTAATAAAAGGAATCAGGGCTGTTTGGAGAAATATTTGACTCTGTAACGGGGGCAAAATATTACAAGATGAGCCTAAAGTATGTTATAGTACCTGAAGGTAAGAAATGCTAAAGAAAAAAGATGGAGGTATGTTAGGAGCCAACCTGAAAGAGAGGTCCTTATGGCCAAAACTAATTCATATTACTGAGTGATAAACCAAAGTATTAAATAAATATAAATGAGTACATATTGGTATAAATTACTGAATAAAAAACATACTTGGGAAGAAAAGACAAATCTTCCTTATAGGTACTCCAGATAATAGAGTATATGTAGACATATCCCATTCAGGAAGTGAAGTTTAATATCACTTTCCTTGAGTGTTGGCTGGACTTAATGATTCACGTCCTAAAAATAGAGTATGGACAGGAAAAAAATAGTAACTTTACAGTGACAAAAACTGGCAGACACCACCTTAACCAAGTGAGCAAGATTAATAATATCACTGGTGCTAACTCATGTTGAAATCATGACTCCCTGATATAATGTGGTGAGAAAGACAGTTTATCTCTATGGTGCTCTTATCCCAAAATCCACAACTCCAGTCTAATCACGAGAAAAACACTAAACAAACCCAAATGAAGGGATGGTCTACAAAATACCTAAGCAGTTCTCTTCAAAATTGTTAAGGTAATGAAAATAAAGAAATATAGAGAAACCACCAAATATTGAAGGAGAATAAGGAGACATGACAAATAAATGCAATATGGTATCCATCCTGGATTGGATTTAGGAATAATAAAAAGACATTAGGAGTATTAGGATAGAACAGGACAGGACATGACTGCTAAAGTGTATCGAATTTCTTTGGGGGTGTGTGTGTGATGATATACCGGAATTATATGGTGGTGATGGTGATGGTGATGGTTGTACAACCTTGTGCCTCTACTAAAAACCATGGAATTGTACACCTTGAAAGGATGAATTTTATGATATGTGAGTTAGTTCTCAATTTTTTTAAAAAGGAAACTAGTGGAAAAACTGGTGGGGAAAGAAAAGAAGGGAAGGGAAAAGAAAACTGAGGTGGTTATGTGACTATCAGAAGAAGTATACTTTAAAACAAGAAATGTTATCAGGGATAAAGAAGGCGATTTTGTAATAAGAGGGTCAGATCAATTCACACAGAAGACGTAACAATTCTAAATATGCATACATCTAATAACAGAGCTTCAGAATACAAAATAACTGAAAAACTGTATCACTGAAAAGAAAAACAGAAAAATCCACAACTATAGTTGAAGACATTACTTCTCTCTCAATAATCTAAAGTAGAAGCAGACAGATAATCAGTAAGGATAGAAAAGACAATACACCACCTCAAAACAGCAGTATACATATCATTTTCATGGACACATGGGATCATGCACCAAGATACATCATACTCTGAGACATAAAAACATATCAACAAATAAAAAGAAAATCATACAAAGCATGTGCTCTGAATTAAACTAGAGATCAATAACACAAAGTTAATTGGAAGTCACCAAATATTTGGAAATTAAATAAAAGAAGTAACCTATAGTTTAAAGAGAAAGCCACAAGTTTAATTAGAAAATATTTTTTATTGAGTATTTAAAAAATGACATGAAAATTTGTGACATACATCTAAAGCAGTACTCACAGGGAAATTTTTAGCACTAAATGCTTCTTCTACCAGTAAAGCTGAAAGGTCTTAATTCAGCTTAAGAAAAATTAGGTAAGAAATTAAACCAAAAGCAAGCAGAAGAAACAAAATTAAGACAAAAACAGAAATCAATGAAATTGAAATATGGGAAAATTGTAAAGAAGTCAATAAAGCCAGAAGCTCAATCATTGAAAAGATCAAGAAAATTACTAAATCCCTAGCTAGACTGATAAAAGATAGAATACACAAACATCAATATTAAAAATAAAACAGGGCATAGCACTATAGATCCTACCAATATTAAAATAATGATGAGGGAATATTATAAATAACTTCATGCTTGCAAGTCAACAAATGCTATGAAATTGCTTGAAAACCTCAGAGAACCGAAGCTACTTAAGATAAAATATATAATCAGAATGGTCCTATACCTATTCAAGAAATTGAATTTATATCTGAAAACCTTTACATAAGAAATCTCCTGAGCCAGATGGCAGCTTCAATGGCAAATTCTATCAAATATTTAAGAAAGCAGTAACACCAATTCTAACAAACTCTTTTAGAAAATGCAGTAAGTGGAAATACTTCCCAATTTATTCTGAGGCCAGCAGCACCCTTATATAAAAACCAAAGACACTACAAAAAAATTAAACCACCGACCAATATCCTTTATGAATAAGGATATAAAAATCCTCAACAAAATATTTATGAATAGAATCTAAAAATATATTTAAAAGGATAATAAATTATGACCAAGTTGGGTTTATCACAGGAATTCAAGGCTGATTCATATCCTAAAATGGTTGATTTTACATTGTGTAAAATGTGTAATTAAGGCATAGTAAGAGATTGACAACAATTAGTAATAAAATAGAACAATTATAACAATATACTATATTATACTATAATAAAAGTTATGTGACTGTGCTCTATCTCTCTCTCAATTTAATAACTGAGATGGCTACTAAATAACTAATAGTTGGGAAGCTATACAGTATAAAAACACTGGATAAAAGAATGGCTCTCATCCCAGACAGGACAGAGTGGGAAGGAACAAGATTGCAACACAATCTACACACCTGCCTACAGTATGGGCAGGTGCATAGTCACAGTGGAAGAACCACAACTCAGGATATTTCTTCTGCAAATCGTGATGCAACTTTTTCAAAACATCCATGTAAAAACTATGATTGACCATTTAACCCAGAGGAACACATTCTGAGTGCACAATCCCTCTCACATCAGAGAGATAACTCTGATTTTTCTTGGGACCTCCCTTGTACATATGTGTATATGTGAGGATAATATATTTTTTCATATATAGAAAAAAGGCTGGAAGGATGTGTTTCTAACTTAACAGTTATCTCCGAAGAAGAGAATGGTGGTAGGAGTAAAGGAGGGAATGAGGATGGGAAAATAGGACAATAAAAGTTATTATCACCTTAAAGGATGCCTCACAGCCTGACTGTAGAGCCCAGGCCTTGATCAAGAGAGGAGAGCGTTCACACATTTCCCTATGTTTAAATTCAGAAGAACCAAACCTATTTCAACAAAAAGTGTAGGTAGAGTTAGGGAAGTTCTAGTCAGAGGCCAACTCCTGCCAAGATCTGAAATCAGTAAGTTTCAGGTCACTTGAGCCTCAATAATTGTATTTCCCTATGTGGCGAACTCTGAGAGCTATGCCACTTGGCTCAGAGTAAGGAAAATAAAGAGTTGTGAATAATGATTACTGTATTTTCCCATGTTTAATATGCTTCCGTGTATAATGTGTACCCACATTTTTCACCCAAACTTTCAGGGGGAAAAATCTCTAATTTTAATTTTTTAATTCAAAATTTTATTTGTTTACTTTTAGGTCTTTTATATTATAAAGAAATATTAGCATTTATTGTTTAACATATTATGGTACAAGAAATTTCATGTAACAAATAATTACAAAACATAAGAATAAATATAACAATTAAAAACCCCAATATCCATGTGACTGATACAATAAACATGTATTACTTTTATAAATCAAAAAAGACAAGATTTTCATTCATGGCTTTTTAATGTATTTCTATATAACTACTTTCCAATGAGAATTGACATTTGAAAGGATATACTCAGACCTTAGGTCAGTAAATTAATGTAAAAATGTTTAAGTTAGCAAAAAGATTAAAACATAGTTGGTCATCTAATCTTCAATTAATAGGAAAAATCCAATAATTTTTACATATTAAATTTTTACTGTAATAGAAAAGTATAACATATTTCCCCCCCAAAATGTGTGGATGATACCAGCATACAAGTAGACTCATAGATCAATAGAACAGAATAGAGAGTCCAGAAATAAATCCACACCTATATGGTCAACTAATCTATGACAAAAGAGGCAAGAATATATAAAAGATAGTCTCTTCAATAAATGGTGTTGGGAAAACAGGACAGATATAGTACACACACACAAAAAGAAAGAAATGAAACGAGATCCCTTTTTACACCATATACAAAAATAAACTCAAAATGTATTAAAGACTTAAAGACCCAAAACCATAAAACTCCTAAAAGAAAACATAGGCAGTAAACTCTGACATTACTCTTAGCAATATTTTTTTTTTTAGATATGTCTCCCTAGGCAAGGAAAACAGAAAAAAATAAACAAATGAGACTATTTCAAACTAAAAAAATTTTGCACTGCAAAGGAAACCATCAACAAAACAAAAAGACAGCCTACTGAAAGGAAGAAGATATTCACCAATGATACAGCAGATAAGGAGGTTAATATCCAAATTACATAAGGAACTCCTACTTAACATCAACTGGACACACACACACACACACACACACACACACACACGTACACAACCCCTAATTTTAAAAATGGGCAAAAGACCTGAAGAGACATTTCTCCAAAGAGGACATAGAGATATGACATATGAAAAGACGTTGTCACTAATCATCAGGGGAATGCAAATTAAAACCACAATGAGCTACCACTTCACACCTGTTGGAATGGCAATCATCAAAAAATCAACCGGGAGTTCCCTGATGGTGTAGTGGCTTAGGGCTTTGTTGCTGGCGTTGTCAGCGCTGCAGTCTGGGTCCGATTCCAGGCCGGGGAGCTACCCACATACCAAAAAGCAAAAAGCAAAAAAAATAATAATAATAATAAAAAAAAAAAATCAACCAACAAGTGTTGGTGAAGATGTGGAGAAAAGGAAACCATTGTGTACTTTTAATGGGATTAAAATTGGTGCAGCCACTATGGAAAACAGTGTGGAAAGTCTTCAAAAAATTAAAAATTGAATTACCACATGACCCAACAATCCCACATCTACATTTTATCCAAAGAAATCCAAAACACTAATTTGAGAAGAGATATGCACCCCTATGTTCATTGCAGCATTATTTACAATAGCTAAGTTATGGAAGCAACCTAAGTGTCCATTGGTAGATGAAAGGATCAAGAAGATATGGTATATATACACAGCATAATATCACTTGGCCATAAAAAGAATGAAATCTTACCATTTGCAACAACATACATGGACCTAGGTTGTATTGTGTTAAGTGTAATAAACAGAGAAAAATAAATACTGCATGATTTGTTTATATGTAGAATCTAAAAAACCAAAATTAATGAACAAACAAAAGAGATACAAACTCACAGATACAGAGAACAAACTGGTGGTCGCCAGATGGGAAGGTGGTTGGGTATATGGGTGGAAAAGGTGAATTGCTAGTTATAAAAACAGTCGTGGTGCAATACCTATCAAAATCCCACAATCATACTTTTGCAAAATAGATAAAAGAATGATCAGATTTGTATGGAATAATAAAAGACCTCGATTGCCAAAGCAATACTACATAAAAAGAATAAGGCTGGTGGTATTACACTCCCCAACTTCAATTTATATTACAAAGCATCAATAATCAAAACAGGTTGGTATTGGCAGAAAAACAGAAACATAGACCAATGCAACGAAACTGAAAACCCAGAAATAAATCCACAAATTTATGGACAGATAATTTTTGATAAAGGAGCAAAAAATATGCAATGGGGAAAAGACAGCCTCTTCAGTAGGTGGTGCTGGGAAAGCTGGAAAAACGTATGCAAAAGAATGAATCTAAGCTGTGAACTCTCTCCATATACAAAAATTAACTCAAAATGGATTAAAGACCTTCATATAAGACTCAAAACAATAAACTGTATAGAAGAAAACATTGGTACTAAACTTAAGAGATCTAGGACTCAAGGAAGACTTCATGAACCTTACATCAAAGGCAAGGGAAGTAAAAGCAAAAATAAATGAATGGGACTATATCAAACTAAAAAGTTTCTGCACAGCAAAAGAAACCATCAACAAAGCAAAGAGACAGCCAACTGAATCTGAGAAAATACTTGCACATCAGATAAGGGTCTAATATCTAAAATATATAAAGAACTAATATGACTTAACAACAAAAAAACCCAATTTAAAAGTGGGCAGAACTAAACAGATGCTTCTCCCACGAAGAAATACAAATGGCCAGCAGACATATGAAAAAAAAATGCTCATCCTCATTAGCTATCAGGGAAATGCAAATCAAAACCACAATGCGATACTACCTCACACCTGTTAGAACGGCTGTTATCAACAAGACAAGGAATAACAAGTGCTGGGGAGGGTGTGGAGAAAAAGGAACTCTTGCACACTGCTGGGACTGCATATTGGTAGGACTGCAAAATGATACAACCACTATAGAAGATGACGTACAGGTTCCTCAGAAAATTGGGAATGGAGTTACCATATGACCCAGCAATCCCCCTTCTGGAGATCTACGCAGAAAACTTGAAAACCTTAGTCTGCAAAGACTTATGTACCCCAATGATCATTGCAGCGCTGTTCACAGTGGCCAAGACATGGAAACAACCAAAGTGCCCTGTGACAGATGACTGGATAAGAAGTTGTGGTGCACATACACAATGGAATATTACTCAGCTATAAGAAAAGATGAAATACTGCCATTTACAACAAAATGGATGGACCTGGAGATCATCATGCTTAGCAAAATAAGCCAGACAGAAAAAACAAGTAACTGTATGACTTTACTCACCTGCGAAATATAAAACTGAAAGCCACAAAGAACAAACCAACCAACCAACCAACCCATGGACACAAACAATAGTTTAATGTTTATTTGGGGACAAGTGGGGAGGGAACGGGAGAGGAGGAAGGGGGAGCTAAATATATGGTTATGGAAAAAGAGCTCACACTGGGTGGTAAACTTATTATACAACAAGTTGACAACACACTGTAGAATTGTATGCCTGAAACCTATGTAATTCTTGCTAACAGATGTCACCCCAATAAGTATAACAATAAAAATGAATTAAAAAGAAAAAAAAGAATTGTACACCTGGAACCTATGTAATTCTTGCTAACAAATGTCATCCCAATAAGTAACAATAAAAAAAATAAAAGAAAAAAAAACAGTCATGGGATGTAAAGTACAGCGTATGGAATATAGTAAATAATACTATAATAACTATGTACAGTGTCAGATGGGTATAAGACTTACCAGTGGGATCACTTTGTGAGAGACATAAATGTCTAATTACTATATTGTACACATGAAACTAATACATTATTGTATGTGAACTGTAATTAAAACACTTAACCCTACCAGGCCGCTGTACCGATTTTTCGGTAATTTCCGAATCTGCCGCTAGACCGCTGTACCTAATTTTCAATACTTTGCCTAGTACGTGAAAAACATGACTCCAAGTTCCATCTTATTCTAACCACTTGTTTGCATGTAACTAACGTTTTTCTATATCATGTTGTTTTTTTCTCTTTAATGCTCAGGAGCCAAGGTATAGGGGACAGTTAGGTTCAGGGCCTCAGGTCTGGTAGGGTTAAAAAATAGAAATACAGGAAATGATCTGAAAAATTATACCTAAAAATATACAATTGTTAGAGAAGTAATTTAGACTCTGAGAGACTCTCCTTCAGGCAACTCCTTATATCTTTCTTGACTAACTTGCAAACTCATATAAGGACAAGTAAGTATTAATACCTACAAAATAGTTTCTGTACCATTACCACATATGTCTTCTCTAAAATGCTCAGTGCACTCTTAAGTGGACCCTCAATGAAATCACTGAATTCACCAGACATCTATTTTCAGTTATTCAGAAACTAAGCATTTATGTTACTACTTCCATATTTTTTCAACACATTACTAAAAACCAATCATGTTGTTAGGTACCAATATGGAAAGTAGGAAACAAAGATAATTATAACACTATCCCTACCCCTGAATGGGTATGGTCTAACTGAGAAGACAGACATGCAAATAATTAAAAATTAAGTGCCTTAAATGAGGTATCTGCTAGGTGCTAAGACAGCAATGTGAAAGAAATGCAAACTCTACCTAAGATGATTATGGGAAGATTTATGCAAGGTTGCTATTTGAGCCAAATTAAGGCCAAAGTGAAAAGGGACCTAAAAGCAGAAGGAAAAGAATGTAGATAGGCTTACATATGAGAACAAAGGCAAAGACAGTAGGAATAACACAAGACTTATTTTCATACATCTAGGAAGTATAATCAATGAGACCTAATGATTGATTTGATTTTGGGAATGAAGGAAAGGGAAAAATCAAGGATGACTATCAGTATTCTGGAATGATGAAATAGCTGAACAATGACAGGGAGAAGTGGTGATAAATTATACTTATAAAGGGCTTACTAGGTGGCAGGCATTAGGCTAAATACTTTATATACATCATTCTCTTTTCAACACTCAGTTGCTAAGTTGAAAAGTGAGAAGTATGTGTAGCCACAAATACAGATGATTGACTAATTGAGGAACAGATTTTCTAGTTCACTTCTTTGACTACCAAGAAGCATTTCCTCTGAAGTTTATCATTTTTATCTTCTCAAACCATTTTATTTCCTAGACTTCCCCAGTTCCATTGTCTCCTCATGCTATAGTTTTTCTGCCCATCCTTTTTACCCTCTTAAGAGCCTCTCAAGATCTTTTTAACTTAATGTGCTCTCACTGTAACGCTCTATTCTCCCCAAATGTGACACATTACAAAACACAAAAATATCTGGGCAAAGAAAAAGAGGCCTAAAATGCGTAACCAAAAATAACTTACTTACAATATATAAAAAGTAACATGTACATATATAAAAATACATGTAAACGAAAAACACATTGGCTTGGAACAAAATTTTGATAACCCCCAATGTGTAGTATTAATTGTTACTCCAGTGATTATTTTCACACAGAATTTCATCATTGATATCAAACAATCAAGTGTGAATAGTAAAATGTATTCTAAATATTCCTGCTACCTGATGATTAACATACTATTAAACAGGTTTTAAAAAAAGTTTCCCAGTTATACTTGGTAATAGTTCAGTTGACACCAAATGTAGTGTTTACTGTTGCATTTGGATCAGTGCCCGGAGCTAGTGTAAAATGAGGACATTCCTACTGCTGAGTTTTCTGCTATGTCATCAGCTCACATCTGCTATAGCGTAATATTTCCAACATAACAGCAAAAGCAATCAAAACATGTTTTCTTAACTTGCTAAAAGTTTCAAACGTCTGCCAACCCCAATATAAACTTTAAAACTGTTCATTAATAGTATGTGAAATATAAAGTGAGTAGCTATACCCAGTGATACTACAATATGTGCCACGGGCTTTAAAGTCAAGAAATTATGAGTCTTTATTGAAAAAAAAGTACCAATCTAAAAAATTTAATTTAGAATTACTATTATGCTTAATATAATTATCTTAAAATTAAGACGAAATATAAATAACCGGAAATCCCTGATGTTATAACTGAACTCTAAAAAGTAAAGTTCAGACATTTAAGGAGAAGTAACTTTTATCATTCATACTAATAGTAGTCTATATATCTTTAATACAGTAATAAAAAATATTTCTGGTAGCTTGGAAAGTAAAGCCTTTTATTCTCCCCCAAATGCTAGAGGAATCCATTGCATCATCAACTAAGTTAATGTTAAATAGAATAGTAGAAAAAACGTTTAGACTTTTGGTTAAATATGTGTCACCATGTGTATTTATTTACTGTTGTTTCCTCACAAACTACTAAGTTTATTCTTTTAAAAAAGGTATTTTTACTTTATAAAAAGCCATAAACCCAGAAGGACAAAAGGGAGGAGGACACATAAGCAATAAAATTTTGGAAGCTGGAAAGCAGAAGGGTAAGTGGTAACTAATTTAGAAGATCAATAAAAATTTAAACCCAGTTGGTGGTCAGGAAGCATAGTAAAGGCTTACTTTCTTCCAGAGAACCATGAAAAAACTGAAATTAGAGGCACCAAGTGCAGGTAGTGCTGAAAATAATAGGACTGGTCAAAAGTCTGTGTAAAGAGTAGTCATATCCCTAGAAGCTCTGCCTATGCTGATCAATGACTAGACCACACCACCCTAACAGAAGAGTAGAGGTCTACTCTCCACCATGGCTGAACTGAGTGTGGGGAAAACAAGCTGAAAACAGGGAAAATCTCACTACTGAATGGTAAGATCCTAGACTTCCTTTTCCCACCTGGGTTTGGTTGGGTATCCAGCCTGTACATGTTAGCTAAGAAGGAAAACTCTGAGGTAGGTGACCACCCCCCATAGGAAAAACCAAAAATAAAAACATGTCAATTAACAGTAGCTTAAAAGAAAAAACTTAAAAGATATAACAAATGAGGATTACCCAATCAGTCTAGTCCAACCAGATCACCATACAGTAATACCTAACAAGTTCACAAAATGCCCTTGCTCAAAGAGCTGAATTTTTCATCTGCCTTTTAGTACCTCACTCCTAATTAAGGAGTGGACAGATCTCCAGACATTTAAGGAAAGCCTAAAAGCAAAAAAAAAAAAAAAAAAAAAAAAAAAAAAAAAAAAAAAAAAAAAAAAAAAAAAAAAAAAAAAAAAAAAAAAAAAAAAAAAAAAAAAAAAAAAAAAAAAAAAAAAAAAAAAAAAAAAGGGTGGGGGAGACCTAAAACATCTTGAAGCAAAAGAAAACCTCAAAAAATTAAAAATTCTCAGAATTTTAAGAAAGGATATGGAATCTGTGTATATGGGCTATAAGATAGAACTGAAGATATCTCCCAGAAAACAGAATAAGGAAAAACAAATATGAAAAAAATGAGAAAAAAATGAGAAGACCTGTCTAGGAAGATCAATAATATTCATATAAGTGGAATTTTTTTTTTTTTTTTTTTTTTGCTTTTTGGTATGTGGGTAGCTCCCTGACTGGGAATCGAACCCAGGCTGCAGCGCTGACAGCGCCAACGCCAAAGCCTTAAGCCACTACACCATCAGGGAACTCCCATATATAAGTGGAATTTTAAAAAGACAAAATAGAGAGAAAATTATTTAAGAAAAAAATTTAAAACTGAAGACAGGACGACAGAATCAATTAATGCCCATCACAATGAATTAAAAAAGACATACACCAAGACGTATCACTGTAATTTCAAAACACTAAGGACAAAGGGAAGAGCCAATAAATTTGCAGAGTATTTACACAATGTTATATGTTAATTATATCTGAATAAAAAACTGGGAGGAGCAAAAGTTCCATAGAGGAAAAAAAATTATCACATGAGACTTCTTGACAGCAACAATGGAAACAAAAAGACAATGCCTTCAAAATTCTGAGGAAAAATTATTTTAAATCTCTAACTCTACATTCAGCAAAACTATCATTCAATTATGAAGATCAAGTAAAAGTATTTTTAAATATATGATGTCTCAATATTATCTCCTGATGGTATCCTTTCTTGGAAGCTGTAAGAACAGATGCTTCACCCTGCCTCCAAAAAAGTCATAATGATAATGTATGATACCCAACAGAATCTATAAAGTATCACAATAAATAATTAATTTAGCAAGAACACTGATACAAAGTAATTATACAAAAAATGTTTATATTCTGAAAATATTGAGAAAATAAAAAATTTTAAAGAATAACATTTAGAGTAGCATTTAAAAAAATATCTGTAGCATCATTACAATAGCCAAGATATGAAAACAACCTAACTGTCCATCAACAGATGAATGGATGAAGAAAATGTGGTGCACATACAGACAGAAGAATATAATTCAGCCATTTTTTTAAAAAGGAGGAAAACCTGCCATTTGCAAAAATATAAATGGACATTGTGCTAAGTGAACTAAGTCAGACAGAGAAAGACAAATACTACATAATTTAATTTATATGTGAAATAAAAATAAACACAAACTCAGAGATACATAGAACAGACTGGTAATTGCCAGAAAGGCGGCGGCTGTGTATGTGTGGGGGGAGGTTAAAGGGAGAAGATGGTCATAAGGTACAAACTTCCAGTTATAAAATCTGGAGATGTAATGTACACCATGGTGACTACAGTGAACACTACTATCTTGTACATTTGAAACTTGATAAGAGAAATCTTAAAAGTTCTCATAACAAGAAAATTTTTCTGTAACTACATGAGGTGATGGATGTTAACTAAAACTATTGTGGTAATCATTTCACAGCATATATTTGTATCTAATCATTATGTTGCACACCTTAAACTAATACAATTACATCTTAATAAAACTGGAAAAACATTATCTAGGGATAGGTCTACAGGAAGATATGTATGACCTCTATACTAAAAACTGTAAACACTGATGAGGAAAAATTTAAAAAAAACCTAAATAAGTAGAAAGCTGTAACACATTCATAGATTAAAAGTCTCAATATTATTAAGGTATCCACTGTCACCAAATTGACTGAATGCAATTCCAATGAAAATCCCAGTAAGTTTTCATGTGGAAATTGATAAGCTGATACTAAAATTATGTGGAAAATGCAAAGGACACAGAACAGCCAAAAAACAACTTGAAAAAAACAAAAAAGTTGTGGACATACTTTACTAGATTGTAAGATTTACCATAGGCTATAGTTACTATAGACTGTTATTAGTATGAGGCTAGAAAAACAGACAAATTGAACAGAAGAGAAACATGTCCAGAAATACTGGCACAAAAAACACTCTTATTTTTTTGAGCTGGTAATCTATACCAAAATCATAAGCATGTAATTCTATAACATAACAATATCATAACTACTTTAAAAAGGGTGTTACTTCTGCCAGACCCTGTATATGAAATAAGATCACCTACAACAAAGGCAACACTGCAATTCAGTGGAAGAAAAAAATAATCTTTTCGATAATAAATGATACTGGAGTAACTGGATATCTACACAGAAAAATTAACCTCAACTCTAGTCTTAGAAAAAGATCCCAGAGCCAAGTCAAAAAACTATAGTTTCAAGGACACATTAAAAACAAAAACAAAAACAACCTTCATCTTAGAAGTCCTAGCCAAAGCAATGAGACAAGAAGAAATCGAAGGCAATAAATTGGAAAGGAAGAAGTAAAATTATCTCTCTTTGCAAACATAACCTTATAAGAAGAAAACCCTGAAGATTCCACACAAATACTGTTAAAATAAACAAATTCAGCAATATTGCAGGATACTAAATCAACGTCCAAAAATCAGTTGCCAAAGAAGTGTTACACAATTAACCCAAAAAGGAAATCAAGAAAACAATTCCATTTACAACAGTATCAGAAAGCATAAAAACAGCAAAGAATAGCATCAAAATAAAATACTTAGGAATATACTTAACCAAGGAGGTAAGAGACTTACTTGTACACTGAAAACTACAAAACATTCAAAGAAATTAAAGATGGCATAAATAAATGAAGAGACCTCCTGTGTTTACAGATGGAAGACTTAATATTTTTAAGATGTTCTACTCAAAGCAATATACAGATTCAATATAATCCCTATCAAAATCCCAATTATGAATTTTGTAGAAAAAGAAAAATCCATCCCAAAATTTCATATGAAATCTCAAGGGACTCCAAATAGCCAAAACAATCTTGAAAAAGAACAGAGTTGGACGTCTCATACTTCCTAATGTCAAAACTTACTACATAAAGCTATAGTAACCAAGAACATGTGGTACCAGCATAAAGACAGATTTATATATTCATGGAATAGAATAAAGAGCCCAAAAATAAACCCTCATATGTATGATCAAATGATTTCTAACAGGGTGCCAAGACCATTCAATGGGGGAAGGGGACAGTCTTTTCAACAAATGACAGGAAAACTAAACATGTACATGTTTAACTCAAAATGCATCAAAGATCTAAATATAAGACCTAAAATTATAAAACTCATAGAAGAAAACAGGTGGAAAGCTTCATGATGTGGGGTTTGGCAATAATTTCTAGAATATGATATCAAAAGAAAAAATAAACTGGACACCAAAATTAAAATGTTTATGCATCAAATGACATTATCATTAGAGTGAAAAGGCAACCTATAGGAGAAAATATTTGCAAATCATGTATCTGATGAGGGGATAATATCCAGAATATGAGGGCTGTCCGGGAAAATATCCAGCCATGTAATTTGAAAAATAGAGGCATTTGTGGCTGGACTTTTTTCCAGACAGCCCTGGTATAATGAACTACAACTCAACAATAAAACAACTGAATTAAAATCTAGACAAAGAAATTGTTTAGACATTTGCCCAAAGAAAATATACAAATGGCCAATAAACACATGAAAAGATGCTCAACATCAATAGTCTTTAGGGAAATGTAAATCAAAACCACAGTGAGATACCACTTTACACCCATTAGGATGGCTAAAACAAATGCTGGCAAGGATGTGGTGAAGTTGGAAACATTCAGTGCTGGAAAGAATATAAAACGGTATAGCCACTTCATAACACACTGTGGTGGTTCCTCAAATAATTAAAAACAAAATTACCATATTATACAGCAACACAGACATTTGTACACCTATGTTAACAGAAACATATTTATAATAGCCAAATAGTGAAAGTCACCAAAGTATCCATCAATGGATAAACAAAATGTGGTATACACGAGGTCTGACAATTAAGTTCGTGAACTTGCCACTGTGCACTTAGATTGGCAGCACTGTACAAACAACTCAGTAAGGTTTCATAGCCTTCGTATTTCTGTGTCTCACAACTGTGTTCACGTAGATGTGTGGTGCTGTCTTGCTGAGTGGTGTTCGTTACTGTTGTTGCATGTTTTTCTGTGTTGTTGTGACAATGTTGGAGCTTGATTTAGAGCAACGAACAAACATTAAATTTCTTGTTAAACTTGGCAAGAGTGGAAGTGATATCAGGGACATGTCAGTCCAAGTTTATGGGGGAAATGCCCTGAAGAAAATGGCAGTGTATGAATGGATTAAATGTTTTTCTGAGGGGAGAGAAAGCATCACTGATGAAGAGAGGTCAGGGAGGCCAGTAACAAGCAGAACTGATTACAACATTGCAAAAATTCATCAAATCATGTGAAAAAATCATCGGCTGACTGTGAGAAGCACAGCAAAGCAAGTAAACATCAATAGGGAAAATACATTAGGAAAATCTTAACTGAAAATCTTTGCATGAGAAAGGTATGTGCCAAAACGGTCCTGAAGGAGCTCACTGATGAACAAAAGCAAAGGAGAGTTGAAGTTTGCCAAGACCTTTTGGAGAGGCAAGACGATGTTTTGGGCCGTGTTATAACTGGTGATGAAACATGGGATACCAATATGACCCTAAAAGAAAGCATCGAAGTGCTCAATGGAAGTCACCAATGCTCCACGACCAAAAACATTCCATCAGTCCAAATCAAGAGTCAAAATGATGTGGCTAACCTTTTTGATACCAGAGAGATCATTCATTATGAATTTGTACCAACTGGAGAGTTAACCAAGTTTACAATTTGGAAGTGCTGAAAATGTTAGACAAAAACGAACTAAACTTTTTACCAAGAACTCATGGCTCTTGCATCACAACAGTGCACCAGCTTACACAGCAGTGTCTGTGAGGGAGTTTTTAGCTAGTTCACAAAAAACTGTATTGGAACACTCACTTGATCTGGCCCCCAATGACTTTTTCCTTTACCTAAGATTAAGGAAATATTGAAAGGAAGACATTTTGATGACGTTCAGGACATCAAGGGTAATATGACAACAGCTCTGATTGCCATTCCAGAAAAAGAGTTCCAAAATTGCTTTGAAGGTGGACTAGGGTGCTGGTGTGGCATTGGTGCATAGCTTCCCAAGGTGACCATAGTGATATTCAGCAATGAGGTACATATAGTACTTTTTCTAGGATGAGTTCATGAAATTGTCAAACATTGTACATACAATGAAATACTAATTAGCTTTAAAAAGAAAATTCTGACAAATGCTATTAACATGAATGACCCTTGAAGATAATTAGGCTAAGTGAAATGAACCAGTCATAAAAGGACAAATACAATGACTGTACTTACATGAGTTACCCAGAATAGTCAAAATCAGAGACAAAAAATACAATGTGGTTGCCAGAGATTAGGGAGAGGAGGGAATAGGGAGTTCAATATTTAAGAGTTTCAGTTTGAGAAGACAAAAAAGTTCTGCAAAAAAAAAAAAAAAATCTGCAGATGGATGGTGGTGATTGCTATACAACAATGTGAATGAATTCAATACCACTGAACTTCATGTACACTTACATATACACATATTTTCTCTCTCTCACACACAAGATAGCTTCAAAACATTGGAGTACACAAAAATTCTTAAATAGGATTTACTAACCACAAAATAAAACAATGATAAATTTGACTTCATTAATACTAAAGACTTCTGGTTCATCAAAAGATATCATTAAGACAGGAAACAAGGAAGCCATAGGATGAAAGAAGATATTCATAATGCATATATCCAGCAAATGATATGAATCCAGAGTATGTTAAGAACTCCTAAAAATTAATAAGAAAAAGACAAAATAATAAAACTGGCAAAAGACTTGAACTGGCACTTTATAAGAGGATGCACAAATGCCAAGAAATAAATTCAAAAATAAAGACAGGTGTTCAAATTCATTAGTCATTAGGGCAATGCAAATTTAAAACACAATACCTAAAATGAAAGAGACTAAATGATGCAAAAGTACAATAACTCATATAGTGCTTGTGGGAAGGTAAATCACTTTAGAAAACCATCTGTTTGTATCTACTACAGCTGTACATATATATACCCTGTAACTCAGAAATTCCATTTCTAGAGACACAAGGGCTGTTTGGAAAGTATGCAGCCATGTAATAGGAAAAACAGAGACATTTATGGCTGGATTTTTCCTGGACAGTCCTCGTATACCCAACAGAAAGGTTTACATTTTCATCAGAATATATAAAAGGTTCATAGTAGCAATATTCATATAGACAAAATCTGAAGATACCCAAATGGCCATCAATAGGAGAATGGGTAAAGTGGAACAGTCACTTAACAGAATACTCTATATACAGCAATAAGTGATCTACAACTACATACAGATCAATATGGATAAATCACATAAACATAACTTTGAAAGAAGTCAGACATAAAAGAGATTCATACTTTATTAATCTATTTATAATGAAATTTAAGAACAGACAAAACTATCTGCGCTTTTAGAAATGAGGATTATTGCATGGAATGAAAAGGTAGTTCAGGAAGAGACCACACAAAGGGCTCTTGCAGTCCTGATAATATGCTTTTTCTTGATCTGGGTACTGCTAGAAACACAGATGCTCAGTGTGTGAAAATTCATTAAGCTGTATACTCACAAGTGCTTTTTCTGTATTCATAAATTTTAAATGTCATATTTTAATTAGAGAATTGAAATGATAACCTGTGTATTTGAACATTTTGAGGAGAGATTCATGCTTCTGGCAGAGTTCAGAGATAAATTACTGATTGGTACTTTAGAAAACTAAGTAAACAGTGGGTAGGGAGGTCAATCAACTCCACCAGAAATACAATAAAACACTGCATGTGGGAAAAAAGGTGTATGACATGGCTCACTGGGACTTCTATTTACATAGTCATATTACAACATTAAAATTAATCTAAACCAAAATTATAACTAAACTATTGGAAGGGTAATGAATGTGTTTGTGGGATGCAGTGTTATTGTAATACTAGAAATCCTTATTTTCCATAGTAAAAATTCAATAGTTAATAACAAACTTAAAAAAAAAAAATCTGGGAGTTCTCTGGTGGTGCAGTCGCTTAAGTCTCCGGTGCTATCAGTGCTGCGGCCTGGGTTCGACTCCCATCTAGAGAGCTACCCACATACAAAAAAAAAAGGCAAAAAAAAAAAAAAATCAAGAAACAGCAATAAGAATATTTAGAAATATGGGGGCAAATACTAGAAGACAAGACTGAAAAGTTTCAAAGTAGTTGTCTTTGGGGAGAAGTGTTCAGGGGTAGGAAGGGGACAGTGCAAGTAATTATAAATCTTGAAGGACTGTTGAGACTTTTCAAACCATTTACATGTACAGCGGCATTTTGGTATTTGTCTTTAATTGGTTCCGGGAGGTAGAACGAGTACCCAAAACAAGTACCAAACAAATTTTTCCCCATAAGGAATAATGTAAATAAATTTAATGTGTTCCTAAACCAAAAATATACAAAATGACCATAAAAGCTAAGATAAGACTGCAAAGGGATGTACACAGGGCAAGAACAACTGGGTGACTAATGTGTGACCCCTTGTTCAGGCTGGAAAGAGTAGTGAGTCACAAGGCAATCAACACCGACAAGTTCTAGTTTGTGCACTGAGTACCAAACAAGCAATGAGTACCAGGACAAAATTTTTACGTGAAAATGCATTGAGTACCAAATTTGACAAGTTTCAAACCAGTCAAATACCGAAGTAATGACTGAATTACTCGACAAGTTTTAAAAATAGATTTAACTGTTAATAACAATTATGTAGCATTTTTGCCTTTCACAGAGTTCTTACTATATAACCATGTGCTACAGGTAATCCATAAATGATCTGTTATAGCTATCCTAAGAATGATGGGACCCTTGGCAGCCAGGGTAAGACAACCTGGGTTCTTGATCTGAACACAGGAGCTCAAAACTAAAAAGCTTGTATACTTTCAATCACAAGAAAAGCATTCCAGGGCTAAGAGATATTTCCTCTCTGCTCTTTTTGCCCTTATTAACAAGGTAGCTTTAGCACCTGATATGTTTACATTTATGAACAGTGGCAAATAAAATTACTAACCAGTTTAGACACTGTACTAGGAGAGTGTAATCAATTCTAAAAGGTGCAGTAGATGATAAGACAAAATAAAAAAGTAGACTCTCAGTTAACCAGCACCAATGGAATTGGTAGATGCTGAATAAATGTACCTGGCACTCTCAAGCAACTGGCAAATAATTAAAGATTTTTTGTGCTGGTTGCTTAAGAGTCATGGTTGCTTGAGTTCCGATTAACTGAGTCTACTATATCAATCATATTCTAATTATTTCATGAAAAATTTTAATTCCATCCTATACTTTCTCTAGGCATGACACCAAAACTTTAAAACCCTAAAGGAAATGACTGATGAATTCTATAACATCAAAATTAAACAATTCTATATACCATAGCAAAATACTTCATAGATGTGGTTAGAGGCAAAACCACAAACTAGGGAAAATGTTTGTGACTTCTGACAAGAGGTTAATATCCTTATAAAAGTGTGTTTCTAAATCAAGGCATAACGACAAACCTATCTATAGTAAAACAGGCAAAAAGGAGAAATACAGGGCCCAGTAGAAGTAAAGCCCTCTTTTATGAGCTGGTAATCTATACCAGATCTTTTATTACAAAGTCAAAGGCATGTAATTCTGTAACACAACAATATTTTAACTACTTATAAAAGGGCGTTATTTCTGCCGAACCCTGTATACTCTGTTTAGCCTATTCATGGATTCTCTAGAGCTTTTAAGAAGCTTATAGAGAAAACCATTCCTATACACAAAATGAGTCAGCAACTTTTTAAATATATAGGAGAGATGAAAAGAGAAATGATTCTAGGTAGTGAATACATAATGCAACACATAGGCGATGCACTATAGAATTGTACACCGGGAACCTATGTAATTTTTGCTAACCAATGTCACCCCAATAAATTTAACTATAAGTTTGAAAAAATATATAGGATAATATTCTTTGTGTATACCAGTAAGAAATGAGTGTACAGGACATATAATTCAGTGACGCAGAGAGAAACACATGCCAAGCATCAAGTTTATCAAAGCAACAACAAAAAGAATTTAATAGCATTCTGCCTAATTAAACACCAAGGAAAGACATAGATTCTTGAGCAGGAGGTTGACAGTGAATTATTTGATAACAAGCATGTATAACAACTGAAATTAGTTAAATTAACTTATCAGATATGAAGGAAAAAAGTCTAGATTTTGATAGTGGCAATGGCTAAAGAGAAAAACAAATCTCTAACTCTTGGCTCTGTTTATCATATCAAATGACATACAATAAAGTTTTATTACCAAAGATTAAAGCAGATCAATAAACGGTACCTCCACTAATAGTCATTTGGAGAAGAAACAATAGATTTAAGATTTAAAATCCTTTTCTTCACTAATCCATATTTTACTCTGGCAAATAATAATAAAGCTTAACAAATATTTGTCATCTTTTTTCAAAATCAAAAATTTAAGAACAGAAAACTTCATTAAAATCACAGAAGACTAAGTCAGACCTTGTCTTGCATAATGTAATTACTGAAGAAAAGCTTGTTAAAATTTAACACTGAGTTAATTCATTCTTTATCACTCCACCCTCAGAAAGGAAAAAGCATGTTAGACATGCCAAATGAGTAAAAAAAGTGGAATCTGATGTTATACAACCATGCAACTGTGACTATTCTGATTTGAAACACACATAAACTCAAGAATGAACAATTATGACATATAAGACTCATTTAGAAAGGGTACCGGCAGCAATGGTTTTACTTAGCCAAAGAGTGGTAGGGCATCGTGCTATGGAATACTATTATGGCATAGTATCACAAGATGTTGCATCCTCATCACTCTCAAAAAGGTACTTGCTGTTTGCAACCTAATTAATGACAGAAAATGTGAGGGGGAAGCCACCAGAAATCAGAAAGAGAAAGTTAGTATTAGGTTGGTGCAAATGTAATTGCAGTTTTTGTATTGTTGAAATTTATTGTTTGACAATGCAATACATTCTTAAATAAAAGTGGCTATGTTACACATAATTTTAATGTGCATTTCTTGCTTTATGTTTTTTTGCTAATAACTCATTACTTGCTGTTTATATTTATTTTAGACTATGGAAATGATGTTAGACAAAACGCAAATTCGAGTGGTTTTCTTATGCAAGTTCAAAATGGGCCATAAAGCAGTGGGGACAACTCAGAACATCAACAATGCATTTGGTACGGGAACTGCTAATGAAGGTACAGTGCAGTGGTGGTTCCAGAAGTTTTGCAAAGGAGATGAGAGCCTTGAAGATGAGGAGCGTAGTGGTTGGCCATGGGAAGCCGACAACGACCAACTGAGAGCAATCACCGAAGCTGATCCTCTGAAAATTATTTGAGAAATTGCCAAAGAACTCAACAACCATTCCACAGTCGTTTGGCATTTGAAGCAAATTGGAAAGGTGAAAAAGCTCTAAAAGTAGGTGCCTCGTGAGCAGAAATAAAAAAAATAAAATAAAAAAATCACCATTTTGAAGTGTCATCTTATTCTACACAACAACACTGAACCATTTCTCAATTGGATTGTGACGTACGACGAAAAGTAGATTTTATGTGACAACCAGTGATGACTAGCTCAGTGGCTGGACAGAGAAGAAGCTCCAAAGCACTTCCCAAAGACAAACTTGCACCAAAAAAAGGTCACTGTTTGGTGGTCTGCTGCCAGTCTGATCACTACAGTTTTCTAAATCCTCGCAAAACCATTACATCTGAAAAGTACACTCAGCAAATTGATGAGATGCACCAAAAGCTGCAATGCACACAGCTGGCATCAGTTAACAGAAAGACCCCAATTCTTCACCATGACAATGCCCAACCGCACATCGCGCAACCAATGCTTCAAAAGTTGAATGAATTGGGCTATGAAGTTTTACCATATTCACCTGACCTCTTGCCAACCACCTATCAGTTCTTCAAGCATCTCGACAACTTTTCACAGAAAAAATACTTCCACAATCAGCAGGATGCAGAAAACACTTTCCAAAAGTTTGTTGAATCCCAGAGTACGGATTTTTATGCTTCAGGAATAAACAAACTTCTGATTGGCAAAAATGTGTTGATTGTAACGGTTTCTATTTTGATTAATAAAGATGTGTTTAAACCTAGTTATAATGATTTAAAATTCACAGTCCAAAACCGCAATTACTTTTGCACTAACGTAATAACACACAAACGTACACCAAAGGCTAAGATGTCAGGAGGAAAAGAGGCTTATGTACTAATACTTGGCCCGTTAGGAAAGTGTTATTCCTAATCAAGGAAATTTTCTTATGCAAAATTGGAAATGGGCATTCCTGAAATGCAATTATATTAAAATAAAATCACTTGGACACTCACAAGGATATATGCTGACCATTAAACCTACATTTAAATAACCAATTTGTATTTTACTGAATCCAAATTCATTCTGGAAAACAAAACAAAGAAACTTCAATAGTTCAAGTTTTCTATATCACAAAAGAACATATGTAAAATTTTACCTTTGTTATTACAAATATCCTAGTTCTACTAAGTTTTTCCAAATAAAGATGTAAAATGAAAAACAGTATCTAAGAGTCCATCCTAGTCTTAAGATTTATTTATAAGTCCATTTTAGTAATTTACATAAATAATTTTTGTGGGCACTTTGAAAATATGACCTTCCATGTTAAAACAAGGATATTCTTATGGGTCTAAAACTATCAGACAGGTCAGGGATTCTAATTAAACTTGGGCAATGAGCCTAAACAAATTTAAATATAAACTGTGCTTCCTAGTTCAGTTTATTTTTCATGAGTATCCAAATGTATCAGCTTAGGGCAGGTATTAATTTACCAAGAGATAAGAGATAAAATACACAAAAAGAACCACAGTAGCAATTACAAATACAGAAGAGATAATTAACATTTTCAAACTAGTAATTTATAAAGGTTGAACAGTTTTCAGAGTATTTGCATTACTGCTCCAAAATACAGAAACCATAATTCATAGTGTATTTTATAAAGATACTAAAATGAACTCTTCTATAAATCAAAATGTAAAGGAAAAAGACTGTTATCTGGCATAGTCCTAGAGTGGAATGTAATAGTTTAGCAATAATTATAATTACAAATGTAACATTTATACCATATTATAGATCAACAATTTCCAAAGACATAAGCTTAACAAAATATAATTATTGCTTTCACCTGTTCTCCTGATAACTGCCTTCATATTTTCTTTAATCTCTGATTATAAAATAACAATAAGAAGACATTTTATAGAAGAGTACAAAGCACTATCTTGTGATAATGGGAAGTCATCTTTCTAAACCTAATTTAGTCTTCTTGAGAGAATTCTGAAGATAAAACAGATACTATATCAAAACTGTTATTTACAACACTGAGTAATGTACTATAGACAGATAGGTGAAAGTAATTTATCTGCAAGAATGGATACACTAGCTTTTCCTACATGTAATTATTCTGAGCTTGAAAAAAATCCTAAACAAGCGGAATTAGTGCCTAATAAAGTTACCATCTTAACCGTATAGTAGTATAAAATAGAATATGAGCCACAACTTCCTAACTTATATGCAACAAATGAAAGAAGATATTCCCTTAGGGCTTTAACCCTTAGTAATGAATAATTCTGAACAAAAATTTTTCAAGGCATTGTATGCTACTGTAAGTGAAACAGTTCATGTGCCTTTCAACAATTAGTCAATTTTTGTACAGTTAAAGTAGCAGTGTCCAACCTTTTGGCTTCTCTGAGCCACACTGGAAGAATTATCTTGGGCCACACATAAAATACAGTGACAAAAACAATAGCTGATGACTTAAAAAGAAGGTTGCAAAAAAATCTCAGTATTTTAAGAATTTGTGTTGGGCCATATTCAAAGCCACTGAGCTGCAGGTTAGACATGCCTGAATTAAAGCATAAAAAGTTAGCAACCTTGCCAGTCTAATCAGCCAGCTGACTTTATTCTCTCAGCTAAACATTTTGACCTTATGAATTAAACAATACCTTGATTCTCAAGTATAGTTTATCACAGGAAATTACTACTTTCTAACCTGAAGTTATTTAAAAGTCAGTATTAATTTTGGTTTAAATACGAAAGGGTCTATTCATCCCTATTCTCTTCTGAAACCCTAACAAAATGATAGTAAAAGGGGTAAAAAATAAAAAACATATATATAACCTCATAAGAATAAACAAAATAAAAGAGGACAGTACAACAGACAGCAAGACAATTTTACACTATGAAAAAGATGAATGTACAAGGGATGGTGAAGAAATATGCAGCACAAAGGGGGGACAGTTATTGGAGAGGTGGGAGTACTAGTGCACACAGTTTGATTGTGTGACTTATTGGTAGTATATGTGCCACATTTCGGCCTACTTGCATCTGTGCTCTTTCAGATATCACCAAATAAGCATGTCAAAGTATGGATAAAATTGAATTTTGCAACTATCACTAAGTTCCTCACAGAACAAGGGAAAATACCTAAAACCACTTTGGAAGTGATGTTAGTGGTTTATGGGAACTGTTGCCTGTGAAATCCATAGTTTACAAGTGGCATAGCCTTTTCGAGCAAGGTAGAGGGTTGATTGAAGATGAACTCTGACTGGGATGGCCTGTTGAGGTCACTTCCTCAGACATTATCAAAAAAGTTGAAAAACTTGTAGTGGAAAAATGTCAGACTGAATAAAAAGCAGGTTGCAGAAATGGTTGGGAGTATTACCTACACCATTTTGAATATTCTCCATCAGCATCTAAGGATGTCAAAAGTCAGTGCAAGAAGGGTACCAAGAATGCTCACACCGCTTCAAAACAGAAGCGACTCAAGCATTCACGAGGTTTTGGACCTCTGCAGAGACAACAAAGATGAAGTCTTAAACTGGATTGTCACTGGAGATGAAACCTGGGTTCATCATGAGGAGCCTGAGTCAAAGCAGGAGTCTAAACAGTAGCATGAAAAGGGCATGCCACCCCCTAAGAAGTTTAAGGTGTGGCAATCAGCTAGAAGAATCATGGCTACTGTTTTTCGGTTTATGGATGGTACCCTGCTGATTGATTACAAGGAAAAGGATGTCACAGTAACTGGAGAGTACCCTTCCAGTCTGCTGAACAGTTAAAAGAATCTGTGAAGGAGAAGAGAAGAAGAAAATGGATCAAAGTTGTGCTGCTTTTGCATGACAATGTACCCATGTACAAGAGCAATGTTGCACTGGCTACTCTTTATGATTGTGGCTTCCAAATATTAAAATTACCCTCATCAGAGTCCAGACCTGGCTGATTATTATTTGTTCCCAAATATGAAAAAGCAGCTTGGGGGAAGAAATTTACAGATGACAAAGAGATTAAAGTTGCAATTTCAGCATAGCTTGAGCGCAAAAATAAAATATTTTTTTGAGGGTATAAATAAACTTAGTGAAAGATCTGAAAAGTGTATTAAGGTTAAGAGTGAATACTCATATATTGAAAAGGCAAAATAATAAAGTTTTTTTTACCCTTCTCCCCCCACATTCCGCTAATTTCCGGACCACCCCACATAGCAGACCTGAGAAGGCTGAAACCTAAACTGTGTGAGGGATGGGGGAAGAGGGATTCAAGCAAACTCATGTGTATAGGGAAACACGCAAAGGCTTAGGATCTGAACAGTTGGTACTTTTGAAAATCAAGGTGTGATATGGGACTGAAAATAAAAGGATGAAAGGTGTATGAAGTTAAAAAGAGTTAAACATCCAGATCTCTTTCTCCGGCACCTCAGTCAGGTGACTACCCCCATTTTGCAGAAGACTGAAAGTTTTTTACACTCTGGGAAGGTTAACTAAGAAAACCTTTCCCTGAGAAAATTAAGATATACTAAAAACAAGATGATTAAGTAAGTCTGTAACAACTGGTAAAGTAAGACCACAGGATTGTCTCACTCATCTAATCAATCCAGATACAAGCTTTTTTACCTGTCAGGTAGAAGATTAGAGAATTCTTTTCCAGAGAAACTGCTCACTCAAGTGAAAAGGCCTAGAAACATTTGGGGTTTCCCATAAGAAAGGACTATGCCCCTAATTTGTCACCTAAGCTTGTTGAGACCCACTAATTCACATGGTGCGCCCAGCTTCTTAGCAACTCACTTTTAAAATATGAACCAAGGGACAAAGAAAATCAGAAATTTGAGAAAAACCTCTAAAATTAGAAGGAAAAGAAAAAGTAAAAAGCAAATAGAGAAGAGTCAAATACAAAGAACAAAAAACAACACTACCAATAATAACAATTTGTTTTGCAAAATAACAATAAGTTATAAAAGGAAAAACTCAGAAAAATAAAGCCTTTCAATTAATAAAATAACCACAGTTAGAGAAACATACTCAATTATTTATGGCTAAAATGGCATAATATCTAAATCTGCTTTAAAAACCGAAGAGAGAAATGAAAACATTGGGAAAATGTTAGTCACTAAACTAGGTGATAAACACCATTGTTCATTTTAAAATTCTACTTTTGTTTATATTTACACTTTCCATAATAAAGTTTAAAAAATGATAACCAAAATTTAAAAACATACATATCAAAAGATTATAAAGATTAAACTTGAAAAATTATTTCAGGTGAGTAGAATAAAGAACAAAAATGTAAAAAACACAAGAGAATATGGAAATCAGAGAATCAATCTAACTCATCATATAAGTAACAGTAGAAATAGAAAGAGAAAAAAATAAAATAGAACAATTTAAAGAATTTAATAAAATTTTCCAGAACTGAAAGGATTACGTTTTCAGATTGAAAGACATTTCCAAGTATAAGTATAATAAATGATAAAAGACCTGAATAAATGATAACCTGGATTAAGGAAACATAAACTATTTGATCATATGAAAAAATAGTATTTAAAGGGATTTTATAATCCTGTTAGAGAATGTCGAATCATAAATGAAAACAAAAAGGAGAAACCAAGTAAAATGGAAAAACAAGAAAATTAATTACTCCAGGAAAAACAAAAGATTTTCCAAGAAAGAAAATGTAAGTACACTACACAACTGAGGAAAGAATCAACTTAATACTTATATACAAGGGCTGTCTGGAAAAAAATCCACCAATAAATGCCTCTATTTTTCATATGGCTGGATACGTTCCGGACAGCCCTTGTATATTCAAAATAAGGTAAACACTAGATATTGCTATAACTATACTGAGGAAGGTAGAGGAAGGGGGAAGGGTGGTAAAAGGGAACAGCACAAGAGGTCTAATCTTAGGTGCAATAATAGTTTAATGTTAAAAATTCAAAAATCATTAAATAACAGTATCAGCATACTACTTAGAAATCTTCAGGTAAAAACTATACCAGAAAACAAGGAAGACTAGAAAGAGTAAATGTGGGAGGAAATAGGTAAAGCAGATACTACTGTTTAATGTCATAAGACTAGAAGTATTTTTTGATTTTTAAAACTATGTTCAAATTACTCACTCAATAGTCAAACTATACCAACAACCCAAATGTCCATCAACAGATTAATAGATAGAGAAAATGTGGTGTATATATATACACACACACACACACACCAGAATATTAAACCTTATAAATTAAGGAAACTATACCATTTGCAACATGTATGGCATTGTAAATGAAATGTCAGTTACAGAAGGACAGATCCTGCATGATTCCACTTATATGTGTTATCTAAAATAGTCAAACTCATATAATCAGAAAATAGAATGGTAGTTACCAGAGGATACGGGGAGGGGAAAATAGGGAGTTGTTGTTCAATGGGTATAAAGTTACCAACCCCCCCCCCGCCGCCCCACCAAAACCCCAACTATATACACATATTACTTTGATAAAAGTAAAACAAAATTAAAAACTTTAGAAAATGGGGCTTTGCTGAGTGCTGCATGGGGGAAGAGAAGTGCCTAGGGATGGGAGGAAGGAAGGTGTGAAAGGACAGAGTGGAGGAAAACTTAGACACACTTGTCCTTGTTTCTACCCAATTTACTTCGGAATAATCACTTCTCGTCCCTTTATTCAAACAAATCAACAAACACATCACAGTTTGCAGGTGTCACAATGTAAAATCATGACACTGCAATAACCCTGCTACTGTAAGGCCTTGATGAAAACAGGTGCACTCTTAGTACTCACTCTTCCAAGCCTTTCCACTTCTAGGTCCAGGGCTGATAGATTATAATTTAAGAAGGTCTCCCTTCCACTACTACTTCCTGTGGATTCCAAAGTAAAAGACAGTCCAATGTTGGTGCATAGTGAAGTGTTAGCGAACAGGAATAATCCACACCGATTTTATGGTCCCTCTAACCATAAAACTATTTTCTAACTCCCTATTTTCTTATATAAGAGGGCTATCTGGAAAAAAAAAAATCTAGCCACTGTCAATATAATGAGTGGTTACATGACTGGATACTTTCAGGGCAGTCCTCGTATTTAATCATGCTTATGTTAAATTCTTGATCCTTCTGCTCCAAATCCAATGGTGTGCTATTGACAAGATTAAAAAATATTGAAAAAAATTAAAATAAAAAACTAAGAAAAATAAAGTATATCAAAACAGGAGAAACAATCTGATAAAATGGAATTCAAGACAAAAATATGCCATTAAAAGACAGAGGAAGAGTAGATGCTGGTTAAAGAAATAACAGAACAAGAAGATATAACCATCTAAAAACACAGCCACAGGGGTTCCCTGGTGGTGTAGTGGCTAAGGCTTCGGCGCTGTCAACACTGCGGCCTGGGTTCGATTCCCAGCCAAAGAACTACCCACATAAAAAATAAAAAAATAAACACAATCACAAATATATCAAGTAACAAATGGAAGAAATGCAGAGAGAAATACATAAATTAACAATTATATTTGGAGATTTAAACACCCCCTTCTCAGAAACTGATAGATCCTGTAGGGGGAAAAATGGTGAAGCATTGAAAATCTGAATATAATTAGCAAGCTTGAGCTATTGTATAGACAGTATACAGACCCCTACAGCCAGCAAAGAGAGAGAACAAAGTCCTTTAAAACATACATGTTTTGAGCTATAAAGTGATTTGGAGGTAAAGGCAGCAGACATCCAATCAGAACAACAAAAAGAAAAAAGAATTCCCCAAAATAAAGTTAGTTTCCTCTGGGACAACATCAAGCATAACAACATTCGCATCATAAGACTACCAGAAGGGGAAGAGAAACAACAAGGGATGAGAACTTATTTGAAGAAATGATGACTGAAATTTTTCCTACCTTGGTGAAGGAAATACATACAAGCCAGAAAGCACAGAGTCCCAAACAAGATAAACCCAAAACAGCCTACACTGAGACACATCATAATGAAAACAGCAAAAGTTAAAGAGATAATATTAAAAGCAACAAGAGAAAGGCAAATAACTTGAAAGGAAGGGATCACCCATACAACTGTTAGTGGATTTCTCACCAGAAACTTTACAGGCCAGAAATGACTCTCAGAAAATATTCAACATAATAAAAAAAGACCAAGGATCTACAACCAAGATTAATGTATCCAGCAAGGCTATCATTCAGAATTAAAGGATAGATCAAGAGCTTGTCAGACAAAAAAAAGCTAAAGGAGTTCATTACCACCAAACCAAATACTACAAAGAATGTTAGAGGGACTTCTTCAAAATGGGGGGAAAAAATAAAAAGCAAAAATTCATAATATCAACAGTTATGAGTAGAGTGTCGGAAAAAGAGAGATAAAAGTTGACCTCACTTATAGGTGAAATTCAAAGAAGGAAATAAACAAGCAAAACAGGAAGAGATTCATAGATAGAGAAAACGTTTGGTTTGTTGACAGACGGGAGGAGGGTTTGGGGAGGTGGTGAAATAAGGGGAAGGGATTGGTAAATTCAGTTTAGTGGTTACAAAGTAATAGTTATAGGGCTGTAGGATATAACATAGGAATATAGTCAATAATGTTGCAATAACCAGATGGGTACCATATTTGGTGGGAGAGGGGAGACGGGCTGGAGGTGTAGGTGAAATGGGGGTAGAAATCAACAAGTACAAATTCATAGTTAGAAAATAGTCACAGGGAAGTAAAGTGCAGTATAGGGCATACAGTCAATAACACTGCAGTAATTACACTTGGTGTCAGAGGGAAACCAGATGTACTGGAATGAGAATTTTATAAGTTAATATAAATGGCTCACCACTATGCTGTACACCTGAAACCAATATAATATTTTATGCGAAATAGAAAAATAAAAACGAAACAAAAAAACTAAACATACTACGTAACTCTTACGTTAAAAATAAAAATTAAGAAATACTTAGAATAAAATGACAAACACTACATTTTGTGACGGTTAAAACTACATAGAAAAGTTACGACTTTAAAACCAAGTCAGGTCTCCTTCGAGAATGGGTCTGGTCCTGTCCAGGGAGGGGCCCTTCGGCAAGGGCGTTTTCAAAAATATTTCTCTCTCTGTCTCTGCCTCTCCTTTTATGAGGAGGTTTAAACGACAGTCAGTTGACATTCACTACCACTTTACATTAGTGTCAAGTGTACAGCGCCGTAGGCAAGCATAGGGAACGTGTGAGCCAGAAGCCAGGCCCTTTGAGCAAACAGGTTTAGCAAGGCTACCCGTGTGCTCGGAATCCACAGTCGAAGGGTTTTGCAGGGCTGCCCAGAGCCAGGTGCACAAGGACGATACTCCGGATGTGGTTTCTGGCTTAGGGGGAAAGGAAAAACATGACATCGTGAGCAGAGCTGTCCAGTCTCTGGAAATTACCCGAGACGAGATGCACAGCTCACCTACTTAAAAGAATAGTACAAAAAGTAATAGTTTAGGAATATACATTGAGGTATCGATTAAATGCAGCCACCCAGGACATTCAAGGACCAGGAAAGAACAATGCATTATTTCCTGGTTGAGGTGTACTCACCAGTTTCACCTTACTGATTTACCCCTAGAATCTCACTTGTTTTGCCCACTCCATAAAATAAACTCGCTGCTGCCAAAAAAAGTTACAACTTTAAATAAATTTATCAAAAAACAAGAGTTAAAGTACTAAATTCAAGAAATCTGACAAAGAACATAGCCAATTAAAATATAAGAAATCAATAAAATGTCAACAACAAAAATAACATTTACAAAACTAAAAGTAGTTTTAGAAAACAAATAGGTAGATCTCAAGCAAGATAACAGAAAATGTTCGTGGGGGTGATCACAAATTTTATTCTAAGGGAAAAATAAGTACAGACCTAACAAGAATAAATAAAAACAAGAGAAAAAATATAGCAATTACTTGAGAACCTAGATAAAAATAGAGAAATAATCAGAAAAAATATAAAATGCCAAAACTATCACAAAAAAATTGAAAACTTAAACAGATCAATAGGGATTGAAGCAATCAATTTGGTAAAGACTTCTTTCTCCAAAAACTCCAGCCCAAGATGATTTTAAGTTCTAACCAACTTTCAAGGCAAAGTTGAGTCCTATTTTACACAAGTTGTTTCTAAAATTTAAAAAAAGAGGAAAAACTTGCAGGTCATTTTATGAGGCTTGCATAATCTTAACTAGAAAGTCAAATAAAAGGAAATATAGGAAATGAAAATTATAGCTCCAACTCACTTGTTTTCATAGAAGAAAATTAAGTTAAATAAAATATTAAATATATAAATCCAACAGTACATTTTCTAAAAACATCATATCAAGCAAACTTTTCCCTTAGAATGCAAGGATGGTTCAATATCAGAAAAAAATCTATCATGTAATTGACCACATAAATAGACTGTGGGAGAAAAAAAAAATGGAGATCTCTTATTAATGTAAAAAATGCTTTGAATAAAATAAAATGATGCTTTAAATTTTTTAAAGGAGTCACAAACTAGAAATAAAAAGGAATCTTCCTTAATTTGGTAACAGTTACATAAACCAAAAGCTTGTAACAATTATTATACTTCATAGAGAAACCTTAGATACAGTATTTGCGGTTATAAATAAGATGAGGTTGACCCTGTTACTATTAATGCTTTACATATTGCTATAAGAGAAAAAAACTAAATTTAAAAAATATAAGGATTGAAAAGAGAAAACTGTTGTTTTTAGAAATAATCTATAAAAACTAGTTTATGATTAGAACAGAGTTCAGCCAGAATAACCTATAAAATATCAATACCAGATAGTTACCCAAGAAATAACCAATTGTAAAAGATTAATAAAGGGAAAAAATATTTGCAAATCATATTATCTAATAAGGGATTAATATGCACAGTATATTGAACTCCTAAAATTCAACCACAAAAAACCCAATTCAAAAATGGGCAAAGGTGGGGTTACCTGGTGGTGTAGTGGCTAGGCTTCAGTGCTTTTACCCCTGCGGACTGGGTTCGACTCCCAGCCAGGGAACCACCAGAAAAAGGGGGGTGGGGTGAGCAAAGGACTTTAATAGACAGTTCTCTAAACAAGATTGATACAAATGACCAACAAGCAATAAAGATACTTAAAAACACTAATCATTAAGGATATGGAAATCAAATCTATAGTGAGATACACTTCACATCCATTAGGATGTCTACTATCAAGAAAATGGAGTTCCCTGGTGATGTAGTGGCTAAGGCTTCAGCACTGTCAATGCTATGGCCTGGGTTTGATTCCCAGCCAGGGAACTACCCACATTAAAAAAAAAAAAAAAGAAAAAGAAAAAGAAAGAAAATAGAAAACAACATGTGTTGGCGAGGATGTGGAGTAGAGGATTTAGACCCCTGTTGGTGAGAACATAAAATGGTATAGCTGCTGTGGAAAACAGTATGATAGTTCCTCAAAAAATTAAAATAGAATTACCATTATGATCCAGCAATTCCATGTCTGGATAGATAGCCAAGAATTGAAAGCAGGGTCTCAAAAATATAGAAGAGATATTTATACATCCATACTCACAGCAGCATTATTCACAACAGGTAAAACGTGGAAGCAACCCAGTGTCCACTGACAGATGAACAAATAAGCAAAATGTGTTACATACACACAAGGGAATGTTATTTACCCCGAAAAAGTGTGAAAAAAATTAAAAATTTTATTTTAAGATTAAATTTGAGGACATTATGCTAAGTGAAATAAGCCTGTCACAAAAAGACACAAACTGTTATGATTCTACTTACATGAGGTACTTCAGAGTAGTCCAAAATCATAAAAACAGCAAGTATAATGGTGTTTACCAGAGGTTGGGGGAAGAAAACAATGGGGAATTATTGTTCAATAGGTATATACAAGGGCTGTCCAGAAAGTATCCAGTCATGTAATATGAAAAATTGAGGCATTTATGGCTGAATTTTTTCCAGACAGCCCTCATATAAAGTTACAACTTTACAAAATGAAAAGTTATGGGAATGGATGGTAGTGATGGTTGTGCAACAGCATGAAGTATTTAATACTACTGAATTGTATACTTAAAAATGGTTTGCATGGTAATTGTTATGTGTATTTTAGAACAATAATACGTATTTAATATAATATACATAAAAAGATCAAGATGCCATTCACAATAGCAACACAAACTACAAAGTAAGAATTACATATCCTTAAGAATTCTATAGGAAAAACAAACTTGAATAAAGAATATAGAGAAATATTCCATGTAAATTCTCCCCAGATTCATCTATAAATTCAATATACAATCACAATAAGCATCCCAACTGTTTTCTATTTAAATCAACAAATTTATTCTAAAATTTCTGTGGAAGAGATTAAGATAACTTGGGGGTGAGAATAAGGGACAGGAGATAACACTGTCCCACTAAGTAACAAAATATAAATAAAAGTAATATAATTTGACAGTGGCTTGGGAAAAATGAAAGAGAATAGAGAACTCAGATCTATATGGAAATTTAATTTGTCATAAAGAAATTTTATAAATATTAAAGAAAATCAACTTGCAGAAAAGACTACTTGTAAACAGTGCTAAGAAAACTAACTCTCCATGCAGAGATAATATAAATGTCTTCAAGATCTGGGAGTTCCCTGATGGTGTAGTGGCTTAAGGCTTCGGCGCTGGCGCTGTCAGCGCTGCAGCCTGGGTTCGACTCCCAGTCAGGGAGCTATCCACATACCAAAAAGCAAAAAAAAAACCAAAACAAAACAAAACAAAAACAAAAAAACCCCCCACAAACTATAAGGTAAAACATTTTATTAACTTGATTATATCAATTTTCTCTTCATTCAGAAAGATCCTATTTCATATTTCATATTTCCTATAACAATACTAAAAAAACAGTAGCCACATCCCCCCAAAAATGGGCAAAATACATATACACAAATAGGCACTTTACTGAAGAGAAACATAATAAGCACGTGAAGAGATGCTCAAACCAATTATTATCAGAGGACAAAATTTTTTTAAGTGAGATATATTATATTTATTATATTGACAAAAAGGAAAGCTGCATTTTGTCAAGTGCTGGCTGGAATGGAAAGATAAAGATCATGCACTATTAGTTAAGAGTACAGATTTAGTTTTTCCTTATCCTTTTCTATTCCACTCTACTGCCTATACTCTTTTAGAGAATAATCCTACACTGTTAAGGCAAATTAGTATAGATCCCCTATAATCTAGCAATTCTATTCCTGGGTCTACGTATGTTGCAAAGAAATTCTCATAAAGGTACATATCAGGACTCATGCCTGCATGTCCACTATAATACTGACTGTTACAAAATGAAGATGGAGACAAGCTGGGTGGTCACACTGAGAATGGACAGGTAAATTGTGATGGAAGCATACCACATAGTATCATCAACAGTCTTAAGAGATTAGGTGTATACACAGCAGCATGGATGAATCTTTAAAATACACTTAGAAAAACATTAATAGAATGAAATATGAAAAATATTTAAATTACACAAAGTAAAATATATGTACACAGAACAATACACGTTTTATAGAACAGTACAAGTAAAATGGTACACAACATTAGAATGGCTGTTTATGGCAAGAGAGTAATGAAAATGGGGTATAAGGATAAAAGGAAGAAACACAAGAGGTAATCTGTACAGACCAATAACAATGGGCTATAAACTGAGAAATATGATTAACTTAACCCTCTGCACCTAATTTCCAAAAAGAAAATGTTTAAGAGTGAATAATCTGTAGAAATTTGAAAACAGTTCAGGAATGGTGATAATACATAATAGAATTAAAATAAAAAAGTTAAAGAAAAAATTTGCTTTAGAAGAAAGAATCCAACAAATCCTTAACTACTGCTTGAAAAATTCTGTGTAGTACTGGAAACCGTTTTACTACATAAATCATCTATTTAAAATTGTTTTCCTTATTCTTGAGATAGCTGAGCCTTCCATCTTAACTAAACTGTATTTTTCTGTTAAAAATTAATCTTAATTTTCATTAAGATTTTATCAATATTCATCCATGTAATTTGAAGAATAAGAGAAAGTATAGACTTTTTTTTAAGATAAAATAAAAATCACCAGTAGTAAATACACCTACTTACCATTCATCCCTGCCCTGACAGGCAAGGATGAGGATGAAGAGAGAAAAGCAGGCTACCTGTCTTAGAAAGCAAGGAGGTAGAGAATGGGTCTTCTTATCCCCAGTATTCAACTGGCTGATTCTCCTAGGACTGCATCAAAGAAACTGGCATCAACTAATGATGCCTAATCACTGCCAGTGCCTAGAAGTCCTAGCTAGACAGATTTGTTCCCATTTACATTTATACTGAAATGGACAAATGCCACCAGGTGGCACCAAACCTCAGCGAGGACTAGGTCAGATTGGATTCAAGCAGCTCCACGCCAGCTAGAAGTAGCACCAAGCTCATATTTAGTGTAATTAGATTTTTTTACTCCACCTATTACATTATGGTGGAGTTTTACTCACCACCAACCAGATTATCATTCTGAACTTTCTGAAATATAGTCTTCCACATTTAGATCATATTTTAATATACTGTTATATATGAAAATAAAATTAAATATCACATCTGGCAATGTAATATGTATCCATATAAAAGTGTACATTTTATACCATCATTATCTGTTGAATAAAATAGGAAATGAATCCATATGGAGATAAATAAATTGAAAGTTGAATAGAATTAAATGTTTATATAGTTTTGAAATAGTTCCCCACGAATACTTATTACAAGGGGGAAGAGCATAGAAGCCTGGTAGACATCACCTAAAGTAGCCAAAATGGACAACATCAGCAATGAAACGAATCAGAATAATGTGCCACCTGAAATAAACATGAAAAAATTTTACTAACTCAAATTGAGGCATATTCTAGAAAACGAGTGTTCTGTAACCATCAAACCTATGGAGATCACAACAGTCTAGAAAAGGCCAAGGAATGATTAAATAGAGTCTGAAAGAGATTATAGAGACAAACAAACTAAAAGTAACATATGATTCTGAACTAGATCCTTCTGCTACAAAAAAAAAAAAACAATACGCATTAAGAAAATTGGCAAAATAGAATGGGGCTTGAGGATTAGATGGTACTAATGTCTGAATGTTGATACATATAGTATGACTATGTATAATACTCTTGTATATAGGAAATAAACTATTCAGAGGAATGGTGGTATATCAGAGACTGGTAACTTATCTCAAATGATTAGGAAGAAAGTTCTTTGGGCTTTTCTCTAAGTTTGCGATAAAATTATTTTTCAATCATTTTTAAAACAATGCCTACAAAATATTAACATATAGAATAACTGTCTAAGGTATACAAGGGGAAGAAAAGTGGAAATGAGAATAAAAAGAAATAGATATCATACATCCATACCAATCCACCAACAAACAAAATATCTGGTATGGGCAAATAATAATAAAGAGCCATGAACTGAGAAGTATGTTTATTAACTAAATTCTAGGAAGAAGTGAGTTAATAAACCAAAAAATGGTTTAATTTTAATTAAAAATATTGGCATGTGTGACCAAGTCTGGGAGTAGGGTTCACCTCAGGTGTGCTTTCTGCTGGAGATAACCCTAGAGGGTAACCAAAGACGTACTTTCCATTTCTAAAAAGCTGGACAGTGGGTAAGGACTAGATTCTCTTCTTATAAGTTTTATAGTATGTTTAACTTTAAAAACTAAACATGTGTATTGTTTTTATAAATGAAAATAAAATTTAACTTAAAAGGAAAGAAATGTGTCAAATCAGTAATGTGAAGGCAGTAAGGAATCTGGATTGGCAGGATTTAGAGAAGCAGGCAAATTTTGATAGGTAAAAAGTAAGCCAGAAATCAGGAATCCAGATAGGCAGGTCAGTTATGTAATCAGCCATCAAGACATAGATGAAATTTGTTACTGCAAAGGGCATCTAAATCATGAGTTCAGTCGCTCAGCTGGTCTCGTTATCATGAGATAAAGAGTAAATACAGGTGATTGAGGAATGAAGTAACTAATGACAGCCTAGTTACCAGTTTCCACATAATCTTCATTGCAGCTATTGTCACTTTCAACACCCAGAGAGTAAGTGGATCCCTAACTCCCAGGAACAATTCTGACTTGAATACTATTTATATCCCTTGACCCTCAGACTTGGTTGAATCCTGAATGGTCTAATTACTGGACTCTAACCTCTTTCCTCCAGCCCAAATGCCAATGTGAGCCCCAACTCTAATTCTGATGTTCCTGTTCTAAAAGTATATTCAGTTTCTTCTTGCCATGCATGGCAATGTCTTACTGAAAGCTGTGCTCTATTCCAAACTCCAAAAGCAAGATTGTGTGTGTGTGTATAAGCGCGCGCGCGCGCCTGTGTGTGTGTGAGAGAGAGTCTACCTACTCCCCTTACTAGACATTTCCTGACAAGCCTCCCTGTCTGAATATCCAAGTATCCTGCTTTGGGAGCCAGGGCAAAATACAGTTAGGGCAGACAGAATTAATAAGCTACAGAATCAGGAATGCAAACTAGTATGTGTAACCTTGGACTCAAACTCCCTGTGAGACATATAGACTCTGTTAACTGGAACTCAAGCAACCAGCACTCTCAAGAAACAGGTAAAAAAAAAAAAAAAAAAAAAAAGAAGAAGAAATAATACTTTAAATTAAAATTAAAATTAAAAATCAATTTCTAGTGGAAAGGTAAGTTTAAACTTGGTACACTGTGCCTCGTGAATAAGCCCACGCTTCCCATACCATGTTTGTCTCCCACTCCCACCAATTCACCATGTGTAAACATACTGGTCAGTGGGATCTATGAACACTGAAATTTTGTGTTCTCATGCAAACTCAAGTATTATAGAAACAGGTCCCAGGTAAACAAAAACACATAGTGCTTACCCTCAAGCAGAAGACAGAAGCAAGAGGCTTGAGAAAGGTGAGAGTCATGCAGTGCTCATGGAGGAATTTAATGTCAGTTCATCAATGATCTATGACATTAAGGCTCAGTCTCAGAAGTTTTACATTAAGTTGGAGAACGACAAGAGTGTGGAGAAGTGTCATACTCTTCATACATCAAAAATGGAAGTGCCTACCAGGTCCTGTATGAGTGATTTTCGATGAAAAAGTCTGAGGACTGTTGTATTTCTGTACCCATGTTGCAGGAAAAAAAAGAATTCCATGAGAAAATGAACAGTGAAAGTCAGTGTTCATTTAAGTGGTTGGCTTACCTGATTCAAGGTTTGTCATGGCATCCATGAAGTGGACTTATCAAAGAGCAGAAACTGGCTGATTCTGAGGCAGCTTCATTTTGTGACATGTTTAGTGAACTGATTGCAAAAACTGGCTCAACCCCAGAGCACATTTATAATGCAGATAAGACTGGATTAATGCGGAAGTGTCTTCCTAATTCTACTTTGGCTGATGGTAATGAGAAGGCAGCTTGCAGGTTCAAGCTAAAGAGCATATAACTGAGCTCATTTGTGGACATGCATTGGGAAATCATAAGTTAAAGTTGTGTGTGGTCAGCAAATTTGTTAAACCAAAGTGCTTTAAAGGCATAACTAACCTTCCTGTAAGATTATCCAGCAAAGAGTAACAGTTGGATGGATGAAGAAATTTTTACCAAGTGGTTTCATTATATGCTTTTCTCCAGTGTTAAAGAAAATTTACAAAAGAAAGGAATACCAGAGAAAAAGTAAAGTTCTGTTGCTCCTGGATAACTGTCGCTCACATTCTCCTGTGGAAGAGTTCATTAATGGCAACATTTTTGCATGTTAGCTTCCAGCTAATGTCACAAGTCTGATCCAACCAATGGCTCAGGAAGTGATACTGAATGTCAAAATGTTTTACAGATGTGACTTCATGCAAAAAATGACTAATTTTGACCGGACAATAGTGGACTTTCAGAAAAAAAATACAATATCAAAGATGCTATCTACACTGTCAGTTGTGTGTGGGATTCTGTAAGAAGTGAAACATTATGGAAGTGTAGGAGAAAGTTGTGGCTAGCTATGATATCTATGTAATCCTCCTCCTCCATCAACTTTGAGGGGTTTCCAGTCAATAGTGCAGCTGCCAATAGCAGAGTTTTATGATGAAATTTGTGAATTACCCCAATTAAAAAAAAGAAAGAAAGAAATTTGTGAATTAGTCGACTCTACCAACAAAATGAATCTGTTTCAAGATGAACTCGATGGCTGGGTTGCTGTGGATGAGGCTATCGCAGGAATTCACAAACTTAATACAGAAGACATTACAGAGAAGCTGTTGTGAATATGGACAATTCTGTTGTGGAAAAATGAAGCAGAGCGCTACTGCAGCATTTGAAATTGTAGCAGCTTTTGCAGAACAGCAACTCTTCTTCACATCTCAGCATGTTATGCAACTGCACATCATGCAAAACCTGACTTTGCGTGAGAGGCATGGGGCCTCACAGCAAGCTGATATTCATTCATTTTTCAAGAAAGCTGCATGAAAGTTTGCCAATACCACATCATCTACTGATGTAGATCCAAAACCATCCACATCCACTTCTGATCCTGTGCTAGCTGCCATGATCAGACCCTGATGATCCTGATGCAATGTCTACCCAGTAAACTCTCTACCCCTATTTTAACAGTTTTAAGTGTGTATGTGTATGTTTTTTCTAAGTTACTTGAAGTTAAAATAATGGTTATTGAAGTTCATTAAGTTGAAAAGTTTAATGACTGTCGTTTAACTAAAATTGCATGCTGCATTCACAAAGCTGTTTTTATAATAAAACTGTGTTATACTTTGTCTTAATTTGTTTTTAATTACCTTTATTTCAATATTAATATCAAGGCAATACAGTGTATGATACGGTATGGTACGTTATAGTATGGGTATAGTATTAGTTAGGCCTATTTTTAATAGTAATTCTCTAGCAACCAGAAACTATATTTATATGGGATCTACCAATCCCCATGGGGCATGGTTAACTGAGCGTCTACTGTATATAAAATTGGTTCAGTGACACTTACCTTAATGGGTTGTGCTGTAAGCGATATAAAATAATAGTAACAGCTCTTCAGTTACTAAGAGCTTATCACGTGCTAGGTACTGTTCTAAATTTTTTACATATATTAACTCATTTAATTCTTAGGACAACCCTATGCAATAGGTATTATCACCATACCCATATTACAAATGAGGAAAATGAGTAAAAAGGGTTTTAAAAACTTGCACAAAGTCACACAACTAGTTACTAATGGAGTCTGGATATTATAAATATATATGTATATATTTGTATGTGTACATATTTGAATACCTATGTATGTACTGAATATATATGTATATATTTGAAATACACACACACTCTTAGCACTAAGCAGGGCCCATATTAATTACTCAATAAACAGTACCTATTGTTATCTTTGTAATTCTCTATTATTGAGTTAAGACAATTTTCTCATCTTAGATTAAACCCCTCTTGGCTTTAAAAATTGTCTGGCCCATTAGATTGAACTGTTTTCTACATGTGTGAGGCTGGCTCAGTTCTAGGCAGTATTATTTCAACCAAGTAGGCAACTCTAGACCATTCTCCACTTTCCTTAACTGGTTCTAAATAATAACCATAAACTACTAAACAATAACCATACACTATCAGGTAATAATATTTAGCAAATGGTTTAATAATTGACAGAATTAAAAATTTTAAAAAACATATGATCATCACCATAGCTATGGAAACAGCATTCAACAGAATTCAAAATCCATTCCTAATTTAAAAAAAGAAATCCAGGTAATACTTTAATAAAACCCAACACAGTATTTAATAAGTGCCACAAGCATTCTCAGTAAAGTCAGGAAACAGATAAAGATATTCTTTACCATTATAGTTACTTAACATTATTCTGCATACACCAGCCAGTGTAATTAAATAGGACAAAAAACAGTGTAAAAATTAGAAAGAACTAAAACTACTAGATTTTCAAGTTATATGCATGTTTTACTTGGTAATCCAAAAAGAATCAACTGGAAAATTATTCCAAATGGTAAAAGAACTGAATTGGGTGCTGGCACAAATTAACACAATAAATTTAATAGTACTCTCACATACAAATATCTATTTAGAAATAAGAAGAAAATGTCCTATTTGAAATAACAAGATAAATTACTTAGAAATAAAATGTACAAGTTAATTACTACATAAAAAGGATAAGGATACCCTTTAAGGACATGGAAAGTTACATTAAGTGAAAAAAAGAAAGATGCTGCAATAAAAGGTATCTAGACACAGACCTTACATACTTCACAAATGTATTGCATTTTGCCATGTATAATGTGCACTTTTTTGTCCAGATTTGTGAGGGTAAAATAAGGATGTGCATATACATGGGTATTACTAATTCCACATCTCTATAAATGTTTTTATTCTTTTACTTATGCTTATGAGTTAGGAGTGTAACTTTAGAAATCAGCAACGATATCCATATGCAAAATAATAACCTGGAAAATGATAATCAGTGTTTTACATACAAAATTTTATACATAAAATTTCTTGTACCTTGTATCTTGTTATTGTGTTTTGTAATTATTTGTTACATAATTTCTTGTACCATAATATGTTAAAAAATAAATGCTAAAATTCCTTTATAATACAAGAAACAAGTACCTAAATATAAACAAATGAAATTTGAATTAAAAATTAAAAGTTTTTTCCCTGAAAATCTGGGCCAGAAACATTATACACGGGAGCACATTATATATGGTAACAAAATGGATCATAGACCTGATGTAAAAACATGAAACCATAAAACACCTAGAATGCAATATAGGGGAGAAAAATCTAGATGAACTTGAATTTGGCCACTTTTTATTTACAGTGCACAGAAGAAAGAATTGGCAAGTTGGGGTTCATTAAAATTAAAAACACACCCTGCAGAAGACACTGCCAAGAGGATGAGAAGACAAACCACAACGTGGGAGAAAATATTTGTATAAGACACATATTATAAAAGACTTATCCAAAATATACAAAGAACTCTTAAAATGCAACAATAAGAAAATGAACCAGGCAAAAGATTCAAACACACGTCTTACTAAGAAGGATATACAGATGGCAAATAAGCACATGAAAAGATTCTCAATATTACACATCATTAGAATTACAAATTAAAACAATGAGATTCCACTACACACAGACCAGAAAAGTTAAAACCCAAAACCCTGATAACATCAAATGCTAGTGAGGATATAGAACAACTAGAACTCTCATTCACTGCTGGTGGGAATTCAAAACAGTACATACAACCACTTTTAAGGAAAGATGGGCAAATTAAACATACTCTTATCAACAATTCAGCAACTGCTCCTTGGTATTTAAAACCCTAACAGTTAAAAACTTATGTCCACATATAAACCTGAACATGAATGTCTATAGCAGCCTTATTCATAATTACCAAAACTTGGAAGCAACTAAGATGTACTTCAACAGGTGAATGAATAAGCAAACTGTGGTACAGCCAAAAAATGGAATATTATTTAGTACTAAATAATAGAGCTATCAAGGCACTAAAGACATGAAGGATCCTAAATGCATATTACTGAGTAAAAGTCAAACTGAAAAGGCTTACATACTGTAGGATTCCAACTATATGATAATCTGGTAAAAGCAAAACTATGGAGATAGAAAAAAGATCAGTGGTTGTCAGTGATTGGGGGTGGGAGGGATGAATATGCAGAGGACAGAGGACTTTAGGGCAATGAAAATACTCTGTATGATACTATATGAATACATGCCAATGTACATTTGTGAATACACACACTAAGATTAAACCTTAATGTGAACTCCAGATTGTGAGTAATTGTAATGTGTCAATGTAGGTTCAGAAATTGTTAACAAATGTACCACTCTGATAGGGGATGCTGATAATTGGAGAGGCTAGGCATGTGTGGAGGCAGTAATATATGTGAAATCCCATACCTTCCTCTCAATTTTGCTGTGAACCTAAAACTGCTCTAAGAAAATAGTTTTTAAAATATAAGGTGATGGAGAGAGAAGTCACATTAGGTGGTGAACTTATTATACATCAAGTTGACAATGCACTGTAGAATTGTATGCCTGAAACCTATGTAATCCTTGCTAACAGATGTCACCCCAATAAGTCTAACAATAAAAATGAATAAAAAAAAAAAAGAAGAAAATAGTTTTTAAAAAATACCATTTACAGGGGTTCCCTAGTGGCTAGGCTTCAGTGCTCTCAATGCCGCAGCCAGGGTTCAATTCCCAGCCAGGGAACTAACCTTCCCCAAAAAAAAGAAATGGCAAAAAAAGAAAAACAAAATAAGATGTTTGGAAGAGACACAAAAGAAGCTTTGAATAAATGGCAGGTCAAAGACTGATAATTATTAACAAAATCAAATCAGTAATCAAAAAACTCCCAACAAACAAAAGTGGACCAGATGACTTCACAGGTGTATTTTACCAAACATTCAAAGAATAAATACCTATACTTCTCAAACTATCCAAAAAAAAATTGAAGAGGAGGAACACTCGCAAGCTCATTTTACAAGGCCAGCATTACCCTGATACCAAAACCAGACAAAGACACTACAAAAAGAGTATAGGCCAATATCCCTGATGAACATAGATGAAAAAATCCTCAACAAAATATTAGTAAACCAAATTCAGCAATATATTAAAAAGTTCATACACCATGATCAAAGGGGATTTATTCAGAGGATTCAAGGCTGGTTTCTTTTTTTTCTTTTTTTTTTTTTTTTTTGCTTTTTGGTATGTGGGTAGCTCCCTGACTGGGAATCGAACCCAGGCGCTGATAGCGCCAGCGCTGAAGCCTTAAGCCACTACACCATCAGGGAACTCCCAAGGCTGGTTTCAATATCCACACATCAATTAATGTGATACACAACCTAAACAAAATGAAGAATAAAAATGTTATCAAGAGATACAAAAAAAGCATCTGACAAAATCCACCATCCATATGATAAAAACTCTCAGCAAAGTGTGGATAGAGGGAACATTTCTCAACATAATAAAGGCCATTTATAACAAACATAGACCTAACATCATACTCAATGGAGAAAACCTGAACCTGAAAGCTTTTTCTTTAAGATCACAAGCAAGACAAGAATGTTGACTTTCACCACTTTTATTCAACACAGTAGTGGAAGTTCTATCAACAGCAATCAGGTAAGAAAAAGAAATAAAAGGCATATGAACTGGATGGATGAAGTAGAATTGTCATTATTTACAGATAACATGATACCATATAGAGAACCCTAAAGATTCCACAAAAAATCTCTTAGAACTAATAAATGAATTTGGTTAAATAGCAGGATACAAAATTAATATTCAGAAGTTGGTTGCATTTTTATACACCAATAATAAACTATCAGAGAAATTAAGAAAACAATCTCATTTACAATTGCATAAAAAAATACCTAGAAATAAATTTAACTGAGGAGGTAAAACACCTGTACTCAGAAAATTATAAGACACTGAAGAAAGTAACTGAAGAAGATACAAATATGAAAGCATATACCATGTTTATGGATGGAAGAATTACATTGTTAAAATGTCCATAACACCCAAAGGAATTTATAGATTTCAGTACAATCCTTATCAAAATACCAATGGCATTTTCTACAGAACAAGAACAAATAATTCTAAATTTTGTATGGAAACATTAAGACCCTGAATAGCCACAGCAACTCTGAAAAAGAAAAACAAAGTTGGAGGCATGCTACCTGGTATCAAACTGCATTACAAGACTGTAGTAGTCAAAACAGCATGATCGGAGTTCCCTGATAGTATAGTGGCTTAGGGCTTCAGTGCTCGCGCTGTCAACGCTGCAGCCTGGGTTCAATTCCCAGTCAGGGAGCTACCCACATACAAAAACAAAAACAAACAAAAAACCCCAGCATGGTACTGGCATAAAAATAGACACCTAGATCAATGGAACAAAACCAAGTCCAGAAATAAAACCACACCTGTATAACCATCTAATCTATGGCAAAGAAGGCAAGAATATACAATGTGGTAAAGACAGTCTCCTCAATAAAGGGCACTGGGAAAACTGGACAGGTACGGGCAAAAAAGTAAAACTAGACCACTTTCTTACATCATATATAAAAAATGAATTAAAGACTTAAATGTAAGACTTGAAACCATAAAACTCCTACAAGAAAACTTGGGCAATAAAATCTTTGATATCACTCTTAGCAATATTTTTTTGGATATGTTTCCTTAAGCAATGGAAACAAAAGAGAAAACTAATGTGACTACATCAAACTAAAAAGGTTTTAAACAGTGAAGGAAACCATCAACAAAACAAAAAGATAATGTACTGAATGGGAGAAGACATTCGCCAGTTATAACACCAGGCAAAAGGTTAATATCCAACATTTATAAAGAACTCATACAGCTTAGTACCAAAAAATAAATCCAATTAAACAATGGGCAGAGGACCTGAACAGACATTTCTCCAAGGACATACAGGTGGCCAACAGACATATGAAAAGATGCTCAATAGCACTAATCATCAGGGGAATGCAAATTAAAACCACAATATATTACCTCATACCTGTCAAAATGGCTACTATCAATAAATCAACAAGTGCTGATGTGGGTGTAGAAAAGGTAGCCCTTGTGCACCATTGGTGGTATTACAAATTGGTACAGCCACTATGGAAAACAGTAGAGAGGTTCCTCAAAAAATTAACAGAACTATTTTATGGCCCAGCAATCGATATTTAACTAAAGAAATCTATAACACTAATTCAAAAAGATATATAGATCCCTATGTTCGGTGCAGCACTACTTACATAGCCAAGACATGGAAGCAACTTAAGTGTCCATCAATAGGTGACTGGATAAAGATGATGGGGTATGTATGTCCAGTGGAATATTACTGAGCCATAAAAAAGAATGAATTCTTGCCATTTCCAACCATGCGGATGGACCTAGAAAGTATTATGCTAAGTGAAATAAATCAGAGAAAGAAAGAAAAATTCATGATTTCACTTACACGTGGTATATAAAAAACAAACAAAACAGAAATAAATTCAGATATACAGACAACAAATTGATGGTTGCCAGATGAGAAGGCATTTGGATGAATGGGTGAAAAGGGGGAAGAAATTCAGATGCACAAATTGCCAGTTATAAAAACAGCCACGGGGAAGTAAAGTACAGCTAGGGAATGTAGTCAGTAACATTGTAATAACCAGGTATGGCTTCAGGTGGGTATTAGACTTATTGGGGTCACTACTTCATAAGTTATATAAATGTCTCATCACTATGTTGTACACCTGAAACTAAGAATAATATTGTATGTCAACTATATTTTAATTTTTTTTTAATTTTTAATAGGTCATAAAAATTTTAATACTGTCAAGATGTCAACACTCTACAAATTAATTTATAAATTTAATGCAGTGATCAAAAATACTAAGAGAATTTGGAGGGACCTTTAATTCAAAGGTTCACACATAAAAACAAAACAGCTAAGAAATTTCTGAAAGGAAAAACTAAAGTAATGAGTGGGAAATATATTCTAAGTCAAAATAAGTAAAACTAGGTAGAGATTAATGGAACAAACAACAGAAATAAATCCATGTAAACAAGGGAATTTGGATTATGATAAAGGTAGAATTTCAAATAGATATTCAGACTTTTTGCTATATGTATCCTTGTATATCTTATGAGTTTTGTACCATACCTTTTTCAGTACTACACACTGAACAGACACAACCCTATTTTGTTCACTCTCAAAATTCATTAAAAGTTAAAATACAGGAACTTATTTTTTCTCAAAAAGCATACACCCACAAGGACAAAGACAATGGACAAAGAGACAACAGTAATTAAATTGTGGACAGTAGAAAGCAGATGGAAAAGAAAAAAAATTACTCCAACTGACCAGAGAAAGCCTAATCTTAAACTGGTAGTGGGAAAATAGAGAACCAACAGAATTTACATACACAATATCCCCAAAATCTTCAGAACTGGAAGCATCAACTAGTTCTGGAAGTGGGAGTGGAATGGAGCTAAGAGGAGAAAAACTGCCTGAAATGTATTTATGTAACAGAATCTTAGATCCTCTCCTTCACTTTATGCAGCTTGGTCCTCATGCTATATGATGGTCACTTTTCTCTGAAGAAAAGTAAAAGTGTCTTTGAGTTGGGCAATATCAGGTTCAATTTAGGGCAGAAACTCCATGCTACAAACAGGGTATTAAGGAAAAGTTAATAATGTTAAATATTGACAGCCTTAATTCTCTTTCCCAGGTGGCTCACAGAATGCTGGCAGTTAGTCCCTTACCCCATACAGAAAAGTGGAAGAGCCTTCACTAGGGAAACAAACAGGCATAACGAAAGGCCTAGAGATAGCAACACTGGAAGGCTCCATTAGAAAAGGCCAGTTGAGAGGTTCCCTGGTGTAGTAGCTAGGCTTCGGCGCTCTGAACGTTGCTGTGGCCTGGGTTCGATTCCCAGCCAAGGAACCACCAAAAAAAAAAAAAAAAAAAAAAAAAAAAAAAAAAAAAAAAAAAAAAAAAAAAAAAAGGAAAAAGAAAAAGGCAAAGGCCAGTCAGTTAAAAGTTACCAACCCTCATCCATGCACTCAGAACTTCATCAGCACCTTGGTCACTTACTCAGATATTAAACAGAAGAAAGTTCTACTTCCAAGTAGAATGCAGTAGGCCACCACAGATCAAAGCTCCCATTGTAGTAATACAGGGTGGGGAGGGAGGAGGAATGCTGCAGAAGTCCTAGTTTTTTAAAAGACCGTGTAAACCTATTAATATAACAAGAACTATATGAATTAAAATTTCACCAAGAGAAGACACACCGTTGGTGAGCCAGGAACTTCCTTGGCCATTTTCTTCCCTTTCTTTTTCTAGGGGGCATTTGCCAACTTTGGGGGTAGGCTGAAAAAATCAGACTAGACATTGCAAACGGACTCTACTAAGAGAAAAAGAAATCAACCCAAATTTTGATGGTCACACAGGGCTGGAATGGTGGACAAGAAGTACTTAAAACTTTTGGCCAATCTTCCCCAAAGGAAATTTGCTAGTTCTATGGCACTAACACAAAAACACAATCTCCCTTCAGATTTTACAGGTGCATGGTGTCCAAGGATAAAAAGCTAAACTCAAAACTTCTGAAGTGCAGAATTCAATTTCCTGCAGATGTCCAAAGCTGAGGAGACACAGATTTACCTCTCTCAATCAAAAGTCCAAAGGGGTACATTGGAAGCACAAAGACAATCAGAGATGGACTCAGTCTTACTAAAACTGTAACCCAAGCCCCAGCCTACATTAATCTTTGACTGGTTTGAAAGAAAACTGCCCCATATTCCATCTACCTAACAGGAAAAAGAAAAGCATCTTTTGAGAAAAATATCATTTCAGCCTCTCCATGTTTCTTTTATATGCAATGCCTGGCATATACGAGGTGTGATTTTAAAAAATACAGTGAATATTTAAATTTAAAAAATTACAGTAAAAGACATGTTGCCATTAAATGCCCTCAAAATACTCCACCTTGCTTCAAACACACTTATCCCATCATTCTTGCCACTTTGTGAAGCAGTTCTGGAAGTCCTTTCATAAGTGTCTGAGAAATGGGCAAACGGTTACGTTCTCCATCATGACAACTTTCCGTGTCACACATTGCTTCTGGTATGGCAATTTCTGTCAAATTAAAACAGGGTGTATCCTCATCCACCTTATTCACTGATCTGGCACCATGAAACTTCTGGCTCTTCCTCAAAGTCAAAATGACTATAAAAGGTAAACATTTTGAATCGACTCAGAACATCAAGGCAGCCTGAACAGCACAACTAAAGACACTCATGAAACAAGACTTCCAGAACTGCTTCAGAAAGTGGAAAGAACAAGGGGTAATGTGTTTGAAGGGAAGGGGAGTATTTTGAATGGCCATATGTCTTTTGCTGAAATAATTTTTTTTTTTATTTAAACATGCCTGTATTTGTTGATCACACCTCATAATAAAAAACTGATAAGCTGACAGAATGACAGATAATCAAGAAGAAAAAAGTATAGAAACAAATCCACAGAAGACCCAGATACTGGATTTAGCAACCAAGGACTTTAAAATGACAATTAGTATGTTAAAAGAAAATAGAAGGAAAGATAGGCAGAATAATTTTTAAATAAAACTTAACAAATACTTTATATCTATTTTCAAAATCTAAAAAAATTTAAAAATTAAAAATTCTAAACCTGAAATACAGTATCTAGAATTTGGAACTCAGTGGGTAGACTTAACAGCCAATTTGGGGCAGCATCAAACAGGATTAGTGAACTCAAACTCAGGTTAGTAGAAAATATCCAAACTGAAGTACAAGGGTGGGGGGAAAGGACAAGACAGAACAGAGTATAGGAGATAACTGGGAGCTAGATATAAAAGGTCTAATATATATGTAAAAGGAGAGAGACAGAGAACAGGGCAGAAGTAATATCTGAAGAGATAATGGTCAAGAATTTTCTAAAACTGTTGAAAGATTATCTACACACATATTTAAGAAGTTCAGGAGTTCCCTGATGGTGTAGTGGCTTAAGGCTTCGGCGCTGGCGCTGTCAGCACTGCGGCCTGGGTTCGATTCCCAGCCAGGGAGCCCACATACCAAAAAGCAAAAAAAAAAACAAAAAACAAACAAACAAAAAAGTTCAGTGAACCAGAAGCAGAATAAATGCAAAGAAAATCATACCCAGGCACACTATAAACTACTGAAGAAAAAAAATAGAAAAAATCTTAAAAGTAACCAGAATATATTACCTTAAAGTAGCAATAACAGTATTGATGATTGACCTGTTAAAAGAAATTATGGGAAGTTCCCTGGTGGTGTAATAGCTAAGGCGTCAGCACTGTCAACGCTGCGGCCTGGGTTCGATTCCCAGCCAGGGAGCTACCCACATAACAAAACAAAACAAAACAAAACAAAAAAAAAAAAAAGGAAAGAAAGAAATTATGGAAGAGTGTGTGTGTTACATGTATGCATATGTGTATACATACATATGAGGTCAGACAGTTAATTTCACACACAATGGAATATTATTCTGACACACACACACACACACACACAAAACCATGCCATTTGGGACAATAGTGATGAACACTGAGTCCATTATGCTAAATGAAGTAAGTCAGAGAAATACAAATACTGTATGATCTCACCTACATGTGGAATCTAAAAAAAAACCCAAACTCACAGAAACAAAGTAGAGTGGTGGATGGAGCGAGGGAGAGGGGGATGAGAAATAGAGAATGAGATGTTGGTCAAAGGGTACAAACTTCCAGATATAAGAGGAATAAAGTTCTGAGGATCTAATGTACAGCATGATGATTACAGTTAACAATACTGCATTATATACTTCAAAGTTGCCATGAGAGTGAATCTCAAATGTTCTCACCACAACAAAAAAATGGTAACTATGCAAGGTGAAGAATGTGTTAACTAACGGTATTGTGGTAATCATTTTGCAATATATATGGGCATCAAATTATCATGCTGTACACCTTAAATTTACTCATGAGTAAATTTACCATGAGTAAATTTAAGGTGTACAACATGATATACATTAGTTATATCTCAATAAAGCTGGGGGGCGGGGGGGAATTAAGGACACCAGAAAACAATAAAATGTTAACTTTGGAGTGCTAAAAGGGAAAAATAGCCAATCTAGAATTTTACACCCAGGAAAAAAAAACCCTCAAAAAATAAAGATATTTTCAGGCAAACAAAAGTTAAGAGAGGGTACTGCCAGACAACTTGTGCACTACAAAATTTACTAAAAAGAAGATATTTAAGCTGAAGGAAACTTTCTCAAATAAAAGTACCACTGCAGGAAGGAATAAAAAACACTAGAAATGGAAATATATAGTTAAATACATAAGAATATTTGTGACACATGAAAACATAAAAATTTCACATATAAAATTCAAATGCCAGGGTCTATAAAATACTGTTTTACTGAAACACAGCCTCGCTCATTTATTTATGATTTGTCTATGGTTGCTTTAATGCTTCAATGGCAGAGTTGAGTAGTTGCAACAAAGACCATATGTAGTGCCCTCATCACTTCACAACCTCTGCAGTAATGCAGTTATATGTGACAGCATTTTGAGTGTCACACATACTACTGTACTGTGACATTTTTATTTATGAGTGCAAAACACACACCATCATGCCTAATGTGTGGCATTTGCAGTGCTTCGAATGCCACACATTAGGCATGATGGAGTATTTTGTTATCAAATTAGATGGCAAAGCAGTATCTTTATTATGCAATAACACTGTAACTATGCTGAAACAATACAATATACATAGACATTACCAGATTACACTCATCAAAAGTCCCCAGCTCAGAGGAAAGCAATAAAGAAATTAGAAAAATTTTAACTGAAGATCCCATCACAGCAGAATTTCTTCATAGAATGAAAAATGGAACCACAACCAAACTAGGTATGTTGAGTGGCTCATTTGTCAGCCTTAACAAGGAAAGCCATTTGCTGATTTGAGTTAATTAAATCATGTTTGATTCCAGTAAGTTAAAGAACATGTCCAGAGAAAATAAACTTGTTTATTAAGATTATTAGCCTTTCAGAAGAATTATACAGACACTTCTCCCATGAAGAAATACAAATGGCCGGCAGACATATGAAAAAATGCTCATCCTCATTAGCTATCAGGGAAATGCAAATGAAAACCACAATGAGATACCACCTCACACCTGTTAGAATGGCTGTTATCAACAAGACAAGGAATAACAAGTGCTGGAGAGGATGTGGAGAAAAAGGAACTCTTGCACACTGCTGGTGGGAGTGCAAACTGGTACAACCACTGTGGAAGAGAGTGTAGAGGTTCCTCAGAAAATTGGGAATGGAGTTACCATTTGACCCAGCAATCCCCCTTCTGGGGATCTACCCCAAAGACTTGAAAACCTTTGTCCGCAAAGACTTATGTACCCCAATGTTCATCATAGCGCTGTTCACAGTGGCCAAAACATGGAAATGACCAAAGTGCCCTGCGACAGATGACTGGATAAAGAAGCTGTGGTACATATACACAATGGAATATTACTCAGCTGTAAGAAAAGATGAAATATTGCCATTTGCAACAAAATGGATGGACCTGGAGATCATTATGCTTAGTGAAATAAGCCAGACAGAAAAAAACAAAGAACTGTATGACTTCACTCATATGCAGAACATAAAACTGAAAGCAAAGAAAAAAGAAATGAAGAAACAACCCATGGACACAATCAATAGTTCAATGTTTATTTGGGGACAAGTGGGTTAGGGAGGGGAGAAAGGGGACGGGGTGGGAGAGGAGGGAGGGGAAGCTAAATATAAGGTAATGGAAAGAGAACTCACACTGGGTGATGAACTTATTATACAACAAGTTGACAATGCAATGTAGAATTGTATGCCTGAAACCTATGTAATCCTTGCTAACAGATGTCTAACAATAAGTCTAACAATAAAAATGAATTAAAAAAAAGATTATTAGCCTTTTGGAGAGACTAGTTGAGGACACAGGCTGCAACATCAATAGTCAATTAAAAAACAAGGCAAAATGATTTTTATTGAGTGCCTTGCATCTACATGAGTCAACAGATGTTAACAATTACTGCTTAGTTGTTTATTTGAGCAGTCAATACAGAGTTTGAAGTAACTAAAGAACTAGCCTTTATGAACGTCTATGTGAAAACTATAGGAAATATTTTCAAACTTGAGAAAACACTAATTCACTACAACCTGAAGTGGAATTTGCTAAGAAACATTACAAATAATGCTGATAAAAATGTGTATGGAACACAAAAAGTCTTAGCTGAACAAATTAACAAAACTTGTGAAAATGTATGTTTCAATCCTATGGTTATTCATTGTATTATTCATCAGCAGGTACACTATAGGAAATATTTGAATCCGTGTCTTATTGACCAGTAGTGTGAAAAGATAAATTTCATTCATTCATGGATTAACTATCATCAATTCCAAAATAGAAACTGAATATTCTGACTTGTCCCATAACAGAGCAGTTTGATGGCTCAGCAGTGGATGTTCTATTCTGATATTCTGAGCTCAGGAATGAGCCCAAAATTTTTCTGAAGGAAAAAAAACCCAGGGAGTTCCCTGGTGGTGTAGTGGCTTAAGGCTTCATTCAGCGCTGGCGCTGTCAAAGCTATGGCCTGGGTTCGATTCCCAGCCAGGGAACTACCCACATACCAAAAAAACCCAAAGCAAAACAAACAAACAAAAAAAACCAGCTTCAACCATATTACAGAACACTAAATAATTTTGGAAATTAGCTTTTTCTGAAAACTTGAAAATATTTCTTAATGAATTTAAAATAAAGCAAGGTAAAATACTGCTTTTATGTGAAACTTATACTGCAGTAAAGCCTGTAATACTTTAATGACCAATAATGCTGTTGCAATCATATGCAATGTAAAACTACTTTATATCATGTCTGTTCAGTTAAAAGTTAAAACAAGAAGTGAGGTCTCCATTCTCACACAATTTTGCAACAAGTAGTTTTTCTGAACTCAATGGGCAGATTCAGCAGTGTTTTTTAAAATTTGTGCCAAGTACAACAGAAATTTACATAGTATTATAAATCCATTTCGTTGTGCAGTTGAGGAGCTTCCATCTAGCATTCAAGTGGAAGTGATTATTCTGCACTATAATGACATGCTAAAAGACAAATATCAAAAGAAGAATATTACAGAATTTTATAAATGTCTTCTAAGAGATAAATATCCCAATTAAAATTATATGGTTCATAGACTGATGTCTGTATTTGGCAGTACCAATATAGTGAAAAAGACATTTCAAAGAGAAAATTTCAGTAAGAGCAATTAAAAAAAAAAAAGAGGAAATCTCATTAGAGGTCAACATTAACACACGAATGTTTGCAATCAATTTAATGATAAAAACAATAATGTTGAACCCCAATTAAAGTGAAGCACTATCTAAACCCCCCAAATTAATTCCATTCTTCTCCTTAGTAAACTTATATTACCAAAAAAGTATGCTCAAATATTCTGAATTTAGTAATGAAAATTTGTGGAAATTTGTTTTCTCTCATTATATAAGTAACTACATAATATCTTTGACTTTGCCTTTTTGCTTGCAAAGTCTAAAATATCTACTATGTGGCTTTTTACAGAAAATATGTCAACCTCTGAACTATACGATTACTTGTAGAACTACAAATAAATGAAGGTTAAAGGAGAGTATAGTGTGTAATGGAAATATAATCAGGTGATTTATTATAGTACAAAGTGAGAAGGGAACAGAAATAGCATTCACAAAACAATTTATGAAAGTGTTCACAGTAATCACATTGGTAATATTTTAAAACTGGTAAGAATGGTTGTGCAAGTGTAATTATACTAAAACCACTGAATTACACACTATAAATGGGTGAATTACATGGTATGTGAATTTTATCTCAAATCTGCTATAAAAATCATTAGAATTAGGAATAGGTACATAGAAAACTAAGTAGAAAAAGATAACACGAAATAATATAATGTATAATGTAATAATTACACGAAAAACAAAATATGTGAAACATAAAAATATTTTACTGCATCTTAAGATGGTAAGCAGTGAAGACTATAATTATGATACAAGTTTACTGAGAAACTCCAAGAATGTATGTGGTATGTATTTGTGGATGTTGGAGGGAAAGAGAGGAGGTGGAGAGAAAATAAATACTTATCTTCCATGGTAGGCAATCATAAACCATTAGTAAAACTTTTAAGTAAAAAAGTAGCAATAGAAGCAGATTATTAATAAGGAAGTATATTCCAAAATAACCAGCTAAAAGAATTACAAGTTGTTTCTTGTGGAGTGGTACAAGTGGGAGAGGACTGTTTAGGAGGACTGCTATTTTATGTAAAAACTTTATAGAATCCATTTGACTCTTTAAACTAGGAAAATGTTTAATTCTGATTTTTAAAAATGTTTGATGTAAAACAAGAAATTCAGAAGTTTAAGAAACTATTAAAAAATTGAGAGGATATACAGCAGAGGGGAAGAGAATATTTTACATGACCATCTTCCATAGCAAAAGAAGACAGCTTTTAAAGAACTATAAAAATTGCATGAAGTACTGAAATATACACTTAAAATGGTTAAAATGGGAAATTGTTACATATATTTTATCATAACTTAAAAATAAATAATTTTTAAAATAAATTAATTAAAAAAGAAAATCTCTGAGAAGACCAAGGCTATGGGAAGGGTTGGTAGGGTAATAGGAAAATAAAACTTTTCTAATACCATTCGATACTATTTTTACCTTGCAAATGTATTACTTATAAAATGAAAAGTACTACTCAAAACAGTGTTGCTACACTAATGGCAACTAACATTTACTGTGTCCTTTTAAGTAGCAGACACATTCTAAGTACTTTCACATATACTAACATTTAATTATCAGTATTCCTAACAAGGTAGTTGTCATATTTCTCTTTAGCTCTTCCATAAGATGCTCTTGCATGAATCCTTATGATTAGCTCCATCCCTTTCTTATGATTTGATGCCAAGTCACCTTTCTTCAAATATCTAACATGTCACACACACAAAAAATTTTAATACCCTCTTCCCAACTTCAGACTCTACTTCATTGCTTCACTTTTTTCTCCTTAGCACTTACCACTTTCTGTTTATTTTTGTTTATTGTCTCTCTCCCCCACCACTAGAATGTAAGCTCAATGAATCAGGAATTTTTATGTTTGTTCACTGTATCCTCAGCACTTACAACAATACCTGACACATAGTAAGCACTCAGTAAATATCTGGTTATGAAAGTCTAAATAAAAATGACAAACTTTCAGGTACACGTTCTCTACATTTCTGAAGTTAATACTGATAATTTTGATATGAGAAAGAACATATTGATGGTTTAACATAGGCAGGCCCCAAATCCTTCTCTAAATGATAAAGCATTACCTAAGAGGCTAAAATACTCAGCAAAACTTTCTACTAATATGCTAATTTACTAAGGAAATTTATTAGTGACTCAGAAATACATTAAGTAATTTCCTTGTCTGGACAGAAATCAAAACTATCAACTAAAGTATCATATACAAACATCCTTGGAATAAAATTATACAAGCTATTAATGAAAATTCCAAAGCTTAACCAAAAAATTTGGTGATTTCATAGGCATGCATGTTTCATGGGAAGATGGTATTCGGTGACAGAAGACATAAACATAACAATGAATTTTAAAGTTATCTTTTTTTAACTAATAAGGGACTTACAGATATATATCTTTGGAACATAATAGCATTATACTCATAAAATAAAGCAAAACATAGAATCACAGCGAGTCTCAGGAACAGGAACCTTGTATTATACCAAAATCACCTGGAGTTATCCACCAGAGTTCCATGTCCCATTCCAAAAGACTCTTATTCTATTATATAAATAAGATTCTGATTATATAAAGTGTGAGGATGGAGCCAGAAATTGATATATTTTTTGAAGTTTCTAAACATAATTCTAAAGCAGTTTAACCACTCATCAGATGTTTACTGTCCTCTAAGAACACTGCCCCTACCAGGCATGTGTTTGACTATCCCCAAGGACAAAATTTCACCACCTACCAAAATACTTTAAATTCTTATGAAAAGAACTAAATTTGGTGAATCCTTATCTATGTTGAATCTGCCTTCCTTTACCTTTTTCTCTGTCTCTAATTTCTATGTAATTGTGGATTAAAGTGAAAGATGTTAGCATTCAATATCAATACTATTCAGCCACTGGGTATTACTCAGGAAAGAAAAGGAAAAAGAAAATCTAAATATCCTTCAGAACTTGCTTCAATCTCATCTTTGTGAAAATGATAGTAAAGTTGTAACAAAAATCTTTAGATGTGAACATATTTGATCCATAAAATCTATTTCTAGGAATTTATCCTAAAGATACAAGTCAATTGTTATTTGCAATATTTTGTGCCAAAGCTGGATGGTAGTTGCAATAAACTAATTATTTACGTATCCCCCAAATTCATGTTGAAATCCTAACTCAAATGTAACAGTATTAGGAGTCAGGGCCTTTGGGAGGTATTAGATCTTGAAAGTAGAATCCTTGTGAACGGGATCAGTTCCTTTAATAAAAGGGACCCTAGAGCGAGTTCTCTTGCTCATTTTCTTTTACCTTGTAAATATACAGTAAGTTTGCAACCCGGAAGAGGGTCCTTATCAGAACCTGACCATGCTAGCACCCTGATCTTGGACTTCCAGCCTCCAGAACTGTGAGAAATAAATTTGTTAGTTATCAGATATTCAGTCCATGGTACTTTGTTACAGATGTTTAAATGAACCAAGTAAATGTTCATTAAGTGTTAGTGTGAAGAACTGCAAGCAGACAGAGCAGCAGTAAAGAAGCCAAAAGGACAAGGGCCCCAGGCAGTGGCTGGTGGGAAGAGGGAGGGAATGTATTTCAGAAGTAGGAGAAGAAGGTGGTACACAAGGCAGCCTAGAGGAGAAAGAGTGCCAGAACACTCTCTGATAGGTGAGATGCTTATACCCACATAGGAGTACCAGCCAGAGATGGGCATACATGAAGAAGTGGTTATATGTATATTCATTACACTCTCTTTATTTCCAAATCTAAAATATTTCATTTCAAAAAAAGTAAGAGGGGAGTTCTCTGGTGGTGCAGTCGCTTAAGGCTCCGGTGCTATCAGTGCTGCGGCCTGGGTTCGACTCCCATCTAGAGAGCTACCCAC